>PVKB01005846.1:0-82510 GCA_004027205.1 Ctenodactylus gundi
GTAGAAAAGACAGCCTCCTGGGAAAGGGTAGCAAATTTTAAAAGCTGAGACAGAACTCAGGAAGGCACGTACCAGGCGTGTAGAGGGGCTGTGCTGGATGTCTCCAGAACTTTTTATTTCATTATATCTCAAGCTACATTACCCACTCACCCTCAATAAAAGTTATAGGCATGGCCCAGTTCCTTTTATGGTAGCCTCTCACTCCCCCATCCCCACCACTATGAGAGTAACCAGTGTGTCTAGATCCAGCCCCATGACTCTGTGCCTGTTAAGGTTAAAATCTGGACTGTGGTCCTGACTCCAGAACTCAAACCTCTACAGTCTACGCCAGGCAGCACAGAACTAGGAATTCTTTGGAAGGAGAAATCATACCTGACAATGAAAATTGAATCCCGGAAACAAACGGGTGATTTAAAGCTCTTGGGATAATCACCAGGAACTAGAATGATAATACTTTAATGATATATTATATTAAATAGCACCTTTCAAACCCCATCATGTTAATCTACACAACATGCCCACAAAGTAAGAAGGAATGGGCATTCCTCGCATTTTCACTGAGAAAATTGAGTAGTAAGAGAGGACAGCTTACCCAGGTCCCCCCCCCACCCTGGCCACGGACACTAGACAGCCAGGTGTGCTATCCTGTCACAGGGCTCCACACAACGCACATGGGTGGGGATGCCCCCAGGACCCTCAGCAGAAGAGAGAATGACTGGGTGGCTTGGTCAGGTTGCCAGCTTCCTCCACTTCCTGCAACCACCTAGTGGGAACCTCAGGGCAGTTCCTGGGAGCTGCAGAAATAACAGAAATCGTATCTGAGTAAATACACACACGCACGCACACACACAGGGATGTAGATAGGTGACTGATAGATCGACAGACGATAATCATATATACCCTCCTTATCTATACATCCATTGGTGTGCGTATGGCATGGTTGGTTCCAAGATTTCACTGTAAGGCAGTGAACCCGAGCGTGCATGACTCACTGTGGTACGATGCCTTTGCCCCTTTCGGAAAGACACGCAGAGAGAAGTACAGCAGGGTCATTTGTAGAAAACGGATGTACCTTCATACCACAACACAAAGTGAAATAAATCAGATGCGGAGGTTAAACACCACATGGTTTCTCTTATATGAGAAACGCAAAGGATAAATCACTTAAGAACAAAAGAAAAGCGAGATAATAGGAACCAGGGCAGCAGATTCTGGAACAGGAAGGGCGTCTGGTCGTGGGGAGAGACAGGAGGTGGGCAGGGCACTTAAACATGACTAAGACGTGATGTATGTATGTATCAGTTCCCTCAACTAATGTAACTATTGTGTCTTGAAAACAAGTCCTAATGAAAAGATTATTGTCATTAGATCTTAAAAAAGAAGCAACATCTGAATTTCCCTCAAGTCTTTCCTCTGTCCCAAGGCTTTGCCACACACAAAATGCAGACCGAGCCCGAGAAGGGCTGAGGATTCGCAGGGACTTGTCTTCCCAGCCCCTCTGCTCTGCCTACGTCTGCTCGAGTGGCTCAGACCTTCTCCTCGCTAAGCCCCTGGTTCCACCTGAACCTTGTTTCCACTCTCGGTGTAAGCTGACCCCTGGTTTCCTGGCTCTCACCTGTACAAAGCTCAGTTGAGGGAGAACATGGCCTTTTCTTTCCGATGCTGTGGTCCCCATGTCTAACTTGGATCCCAACTGAAAAGTGCATCCTGACAGACCGTGGAGCAGAGACCCCCAGCAGAGGGAGACAAGCTTTTGCCCACACAGGAGATTATGAGGTGGACTGAGGTCTTGGAACGCCACAGCTAGGCATGCTCCTGGGCCATCAGCAAGCTCGTGATCCCCTGGCACCCCCAGCACGTCACAGATCCGAGGCTCCGGGGAGAGAGGAGCACCCAACCACGGGAGCTTGTGGACGCAGGAAGGGGACTTAGAAGCCACCAAGTCGAACCTTGGCCACCACACGCCACATTTCCTGCTTTTCCCCTTGAGACAGCACTCTCCCTTTGCTTTCTTGTTTAGCTCAGCCGATGCCCAAGTGCTCCTTGTATGAGTGACTCTCTCCCTTCAGGGCCTCCCATGCAGAATAGCAGGCGGATGGCATGTTGCCTGCACAGGACGACACGTTAACCTGGCTCAGGGGGGCTCTCGGGCCCATTCTACGTCCCGCTGCAGGGCTTCTCAGCACTTTCCTCTGTGGGATTGCATCTGCTTCTACATTACTTAGCTTCTCTCAGCTCCACGCATACAAGGGGACTAAGAATAGGGCCATGTGTGTTTAAATGAAAAAAGAAATGATAACAAGCAGACACAGTGCCCTGAGTCCCATTCAGAGTCTTCCTGTTTGCCTCAAGGCCGCTTACCCCGCCATTCTCGCCACTCTAGGGAGCCATCCTGGACGGTCCTCTTTCGGACCTGGCGCCATGAGGCTTCTGGACTTTTCCCCAAAGTCAAGATGACCATGGAAGGTAAACGCTCTGAATCAGTTTAGAACACGGAGTCGGCCGCCGCTGCGCAACTAGAGACCCTCACGGAAGGGAACTTCCAGCACCATCAGGCAGCGGCAGGAGCGTGGGGAAGGCTGTTTAAGGCGAGGGGGGCGGTGGGTAGAGGAGGAGTTGTGGCGAGTTTTTTTGTCACAACGTATTTTTTTTATTTTAACATTCGCTGTATTTTTTGGATCACACCTCAGCAACATCGCCCAAATCGTGCAATTTGTAAACAATTTAGAAATTTATAATTGAGTTAGAGCATTGGTCCAAACATTCAAACACTACCACTACTAATCCTTTGGTAATGTGTTTTTTAAAAAATGAGAACCGTGAGCTTTTGATCCTCTACTACTCACTGTGTGCATCAAACACAGTTTTTTAAAAGGCTGTGTAGACGTCAGCCACTTCCAGTGTGTGGCTGAACACTGAGCAAACCGTTCAATGTCGTTTAATATTCATTCACAGTCATGATGGAAATTATACATACTGAAGTTTATATTTTTCTTACTAAGAGGAACTATTTCCAACCAACTCCTCGCCAGTGACTTGTCCAATCTACCAAGTCACCTGGGCAGAGCTCTTCCACCGACTCCGCAGGATGGACTCACATGGCTCGCAGCCGTCTTCCTCGCAGCACCTGCCAACTGCAAATTTCTGGCCTGGGCTTCATTAATTCTGGGCCCACCCATCCGATTATATGTATGGAATCCTTTCAAATCTCTCACCTGCTTTGATTTCACACAAAGGAAAATCAAGTAGGAAAGCCTAAATCATCCTTTGAAGTTTTAATTTATGAGATTTTACCATAGTCCAAGAGTCAAATATTTTCTCTAGCAAGTAGCACTATCTGATTTTGTTTTCCTAATGCCTTTATTTAGAAGATTTCTTCACAGACACATACACAAAGACAAACACATGTTCTCAGGGAGGGTTGTTATCAAAGGGGAAATTTTGTGATTTAGTAATTCAGAAATTAGATTTTTTAAAATTTTAGAAAATGAGGTATTTTGTCATTATCAAGCTGTTCTACGTTTTGGGGGTGATGCCAGCTTTTGTGACATGGCAGGTGCCACAATGAGGGTTAGGGATCACTGAGTCAGCCACGGAGCACATTGTCAGCTGAGCACAGTGACCCCTTTACTAGTTAAAGGTCTCTTTGTGTGAGTGTTCACTGATAACCTTAAAGCAAGTGATAATTTTTATTAAAGAAAAAGCAGAGGAAATACACTTGCCCCATAGGAGTCCTTGCTGCATTTACTGACTGTTGTCACTCTTGCAAGGCTCTTCTCTGCCACAGAACTGCCCTGGGCTCTTCACAGACATCCATACACAAACTGTGCCCTGTGCCGCCATCTCAAATCCCAACCACACATCGAGGTTTCTGTAGGATAACTCAGGTCAGAGGAGTCAAAGTAAGGTTCCACTTTTTACAGGGCAGGACTTCCTTTGGAAAAGCCTAACAGTCAAGTTTCCATGAAAAGAGGGGGCATCCCTGTCCCCAGCCCACCTGGCCAACCTTCTCCTGAGGTGATGTATACAATAGTTTCTTCCTGAGGGCCCACCATCACCTTTACTTTTTTTCCTGCAGGAGCATAGATTCACCAAGAACAAGATAATAGAATTAAACACAGTTACCAATTTAAGCTTTAAATATTTAGTCTAAGATTTCAGCCTCTGATCCAAATAATCTTTTCAGTCTTCCCAGCCGGTGTATCCTGAATTCAATCAAGCCCTACAGCTGCTGTGCCTTGTACAGTCTTGGCTTAGAATTCCAAAATTATAAGGTTTGCTCATGTCATTCTCTTTCCCTGGAAGTTCCTCATGACAACCCTGATTCCCCGCACAAGAATTCTCATTCAAGCTTGGTTTGTCTTTTATGAAACGAACGACCGCTTCCTGCACCGAACCAACCCAACCATGTGGCCTCAGTCTGAAGTCCTTCAACAGCCTTGTAGACATTTGTTGGATGCAGAGCCTCTACTTCAACAAGTTTTGTTCATGGAGAGATTTACCTGATTTCCCTCATTTCCTGCTTATACTCTTGCCCATTGTATGTATCTTCAAAAACCCCACTCAGAGGACATGTCAACAGTAATGGCGGTAAACCACATAATCTGTAGCCACAGGCCGGTCTGGATTCCTTCATTGCTTCTCCGCCCACTAGATGTATCAAGTTGGACAATCGGTTCTAATCTCCCTGGTTCCATTTTTTTCATCTGTAAACCAGTCAAAGTAGCAGTGCTTACTCCAATGAGGTTATTCTAAAAGTTAAATAAGTTAATATTTGTAAGGCGAGAACAAGCTGTATAGTTATTTCATAAGGAAGGATTTGAACAAGTTGTCAGTTTAACAGAATAATGTCTGGATATTAATGCACGTGTTCACAAAGGAAGTGCAGCCTTCAGGTTCCTGGGGATTCAACTCTCCCACAAAGAAAACATCTGGGACCAAATCAGGCCGTGAACACTGAACTGTGGAGGCTTCTGGGTGGCATGAGAACAGACAGGCACGCACCACAGATACTGGCACCTTAGGAGGGGCACATCACATTTCCTACTGGTTTATAATATACTGTTATAACTTATATCTAAAATATTCCCCCATGTCTCACATATTTGAAAGGTGATTGGATCATAAGGGCATGATACTCCTGAGTAGATCTGCCCACTGAGGACGTCATGGCTGACTGTACAGCAAGGAGGCAGGGCCTGGATGGAGGTGGGGCCCTAAGGGTGGATTCTTGTCCCCAGAGCCTCCTTTCTCTCTCTGCCTTCTGGATGCTGTAGGATGAGTGCATTTCCTCTGCCAGGCCATTTCCGCGTTGGAGCCATCCTACTACAGGTCAAGCCCACTGAAACTGAGAGCTAACACCAACCTCTCCTCTAAGTTTCAGGTGTTGGGTGCTTTGATCCAGGGATGGAAAGATGACTAATATACCTGTTTCACTTATTGTATGAAACACACTTTATAAATTCAGCTATCTTAGTTTCTCTGAGTTTTTACCAAGTGATGAAGTATAGAATCCTAGCAGCAAAGCATCAGGATGTGGAGTG
This sequence comes from Ctenodactylus gundi, assembly GCA_004027205.1. Taxonomy (NCBI): domain Eukaryota; kingdom Metazoa; phylum Chordata; class Mammalia; order Rodentia; family Ctenodactylidae; genus Ctenodactylus; species Ctenodactylus gundi. Next base: position 5,544 of record PVKB01005846.1, read on the forward strand.
GACATTTGGGGAGAAAAGCTGAGAGTGACCAGAACAGAGGGCATCGCCATGCCACAGGCCACCTACATCCACAGAATGGTGGCAGGTGGTTTGGCAGATGCAAAAGAAAAGTATATATCTTATATGCATACACTTTAAAAATCTGAATATAATGACTGTAATTCTTTCAGAAATATGTTTGTCATTTGTCATCCATTTGCTTCGCTTCCTTCAGGTACCAGGGCTTTAACCCAGCGCCTTCACACTGAACTGGCAGTACGTGCTCCGCTCCTTTTCTTTCCTTCGTTAGGTTGGAATGAGATCTTTCTAAAATTGCTTTCCAGGCGGGGCTCAAACTTGCCATCTTCCTGCCTCAGCTTCCCAGAGTGCTGGGATTATAGGCCTGTGTCCCTACATTCAGCTAAGATCAGTGTTTTTTAAAGATCTCTCTTTCCCTTTCTCTCTCTCTCACACACACACACACTTGAATACACACACACAGACACACACACACACACACACACACACACACACACATAAATAGGTGTGTTTAGGTCTTGTCAATTAATGTGTCGTTACTAATACAGAGCACGTCTTCTTAACATTTCATGTCATTTACATAGGACATTTTAAATGTTTCAAATTCCCATTCGGTTATTACTATGGAAATATACATATTAAAGTATACCAGTGTCTTGAAGTTCACAAGTTGTAATAGAGGTAGAAGCAAAAATTTCATAATTAAAACTGTCATGAGTACAAAAGATGAACAGATTCCAGCAGGGATGTTGGGATCTCAACGATGGCCTGCTCGGACAGGTCAGGCTTTGTAGAAGCACCTAAAGCAAGAGGAGGCTTAGCAAATGAGACCACGTTGTCAACTGCTGACGCTGCGGCCTGATGCACTGTGTAACGGACATTTCAGAGCAAGGCACAGAATCACTGAAACTTTACTTGCAATTTTCAAATGAAACAAACAGACAGACAGACAGACAGACAAACAAACAAAGAATCAGAATGAAAGCTCAGATAAGCCCGCCAAAGGACAGAACCAACATAAAATAACATGGTTTTTCTGCACAAAACTGACGAATTTACTACTAGCATAAAAGAGACCACAATTATCAATGTGTATCCCATTTGCAGTTTTCTCAAAAACAGGGAAAAAATAGAAATGAGAAGAAATATGAAGTGTCAAGTTTAAAAACTATTGAAAAATCTGCTTAGGGCAGAAGCAGAGGGAAAGCCTGAACATGTGCTCAATTATCGGATATTGCTGAAAGTCACAAGAAGTCAAAAGCAGTTAAGGAAACGAGGGAATCTCTCCTCCCACATGTCTGTACGCTGGCTGCTTCACAACTGGACAGATCCACTGATGTGCAGCAGCCCGTGTGCTACAGTGAATGTGTGTAGAAATTGGGCTCAAAATTTTTTATTGAATGCTTGCATTATCTTGATTTGTTAGGACTCTTAGAGAGGCAAAATTAACAGAGCTATATATAAGTAAACGGGATTTATTTGGAGAGCTTAAAAGGCCCAGAGATAGTGCAACATTGCCTCATGTACGTGTAAGAGCTGGAGGTCCCGGGACTGCTCAGACTTGAGACAGAAGAACACGGCCCAGGACTGCAGGACAGCAGTGCAAGTCTGCTGTGCATTGCCCGTCAAAAAGCAGTGACAAACACCAGAGACCTCAGTGAATCTGTGATCGAGATCAGCCGCCTGGAGATGGGAGCAAGATGAAAGGCCAGAGCTCTCCCAGGAAAGCTGTGCCGATCTTCCTTCCCCCTTCCTTTTTTAGCTTACACTTCTGATTTTGGCCCCCAAATCCAAAGTGCATGTTCTCCCCTCTTTTACTGGCCCCACAAGTCAGTGACACACACCTGTAAACTCTACCATGGGCATGTCCCAATTTCTTCGAGTTGATGTAATCCCTCCGGCAGTTATACTATCCAAGGAGAAATATTTCATTTAGCTTGTGACTGTTTATTGCCTTTGTTGTAATCTGGGAAAACAAAGCCATAATTTTTATAAATGAACCCTAAATGCAAATGCCCAAGAAGGATCATTGCTTCATGGTAAAAGTTTTTTTTCTCTAAGTGCCTGTGCACATTGTGTTTGCTACACACACACATACACACACAGGCGCGCACACACACACACACACACACACACACACACACACACACATGCGTGCGTGTGCACACACACACAGTGATCAAAAATTAAATCTTACTACTAGAGAAAACAATAAAATTGAAAGCATGATCTAACTACCCAACACACCACTCTTCTATGGCTATCTGTCCACAAGAAACTCTGTCCTGACGCTGATTTGCTATACCATTCAAGGGCTCACATAGATTTTTTTTTCAGTATTGATAATTCAATTTAGGATTCCTGCAGTCCTGTTTTTTTTTTTGTTGTTGTTGTTGTTGTTTTTAATTTTGAGACAGTCCTGCTGGGTTGTTCATTGACATAGGCAGGGCTCAAACTTCAATCTTGCAAACCTTCTCCTGCATCAGCCTGTCAGAGCGCTGGGATTCGAGGCACATCCTGGCACTGGGGATTTGCGGTACCTGGAACCCACAAGGCTGCATCCCACCACCAGCCGACTCCAAGGCAGGAGCATCGTGGCGGAAGGGCACGGAAGGGCAGAGGCGCTCAGTCCATGGAGTAGGAAGCAGAATGGGCTAAGAGGGGCTGAGAGGGAAGGACAGGAACCAGGCGTGGAACCTGAGGCTGCCTGCCTTTCTGCATTTGTGACCCACTAGACATGCCTAGGAGTGAGCTCCTCCCACCCAGGTGGGTCCCAGAGCCAATCTAGTTGATGTCTATCCCAACTGCCACAGTCACAGCCAGCTTCACAGAGACATTGTAAGTGAAGGATGAAACTAAAACATTTGAATTGATGGCATCAGCATCTTATAGAAATGCATTTGGTATCCTAAGAAATATCAACCTACCCTTTCAACATTAAAAAAATTAATGTAACAAACAGCAATGTCAAATCTGAATATAATGATTCCCAAGGAAGATTAAATTTAGTCACAAAGATTTCTATAGGCAAAGCTCAGGCTCTTTGACAGGATTTACTGAATTTCACAACTAGCAAATATAATAAATTGATTTTGCATTGTTGGTACTACTTTTAATTTCAAGAACAAATCTGGAAGAGCACTTCCGTGTCCTGATACAGAGCAGAACCACACTCCGTTAGCCTGGTCACCACGGGGAAACCCTTGCCCACTCTGCCCGCGCGTGCAGCCCGCTCCTGCTCAACTTCTTCAGAAGTGAAAAATGACAGGTGTGTAAAGTGCCTGCACGCCATCAGGTCTCATTTGCAATCCCAATATCTGGAAACACATGAAAGAATTAACACACACTTGCTGCCATCCCTAAACCACTGCAGGCTAGTTAACGCCCCTCAGCTCAGTAGACAGGAGGAGGAAGGCCAGGGCCCATAGGAGCAACTTTGTTTAGAAATCACACCCCCATACTGGGAGGCCGAAGCAGGATTGCATGTTCCAGCACAGTCCAGGCGACTGAGCAACTTAATGAGAATCTGCCAGAAAGTAAAAAAATGAGCTGGGAATGTAGCTCATGGTGAAGGCCTGGAGTTCAATGCCAGAAAAGAAAGAAAACCATCGTACCATTTCCTAGCAAGGCCAATGCCATTACCAAGTGAAAGAATTTCTGCTCTATGATCCTCAGCACACAATAAAGGATGCTTCTAAGCTATATATATACATATATATAGCAATTTTTTGCCCAGTATCAATTGTCATAATATATGACAATCTTACAAGAAAAATTATACAAGCATGAAACTCAATGTACCAGGTGTCCCAAAAGTTGCCACACTTAGGAAAAATTAATAAACTTTTGAGACATGTTATAATAATGATTTTGATTTTTAAATACCTTATTTAATTTTGAAAAACTTTTTTCTGTTTCTTCTAGACTGTTTAGTATGCAAGGGCCAGCACCTAACACGTAGCAGGCACTCAAAAGATGAAGCCATAATTACCCAAAATCACAGGCGAGTCAGCACCATTGCTGGTGAGCAGTGTTCTCACTGACCTGATGCTTTTCCAGGAAAACATGCGTAGAGGAACTTATAGGGATTGTGTGACTGCGTTGTGACAATCTTCCAGCAACAAGGTATCAGCTCCCTCTTTTCACAGACACACACACACACACGCACACGCACAATACATTTCAAAGGACTTGGGGACAACTGTTTGGTGTAATTTCCTGAAATGAGGACAATTTACGGACAGGGCAGGTTTCAGAATGATCATGTGTTCTCTTTTGGATCATGTAACTTTGCAATATAAGACCTGTTAAGAGACATTAGGCCGTACAGTCTTTTTCTTAGCAAGTGACCTAAATTTTTTAAAAATAGTTTTCTTTAAAAAAATTTATATCCAGTGTGATCCAGTTGGGAATCAAAGACAGATTTTTTTAATTAGTCAGAAGAATGCAAAATGTTTATAAAAAAGCTACTATTAAAATTGTTTCTGGCATATAGTGCCAGAAGGAAACATCTTTTTTTCTTCACTCACACATTTATGCTAACACACACACACACACACACACACACACACACACACACATACATGTGTGCACAGACACACAGGCACACACATAGCCCACATACACATCCCGTAAGTGCCAGAGCCATAAGCAATTTGTGTACACGTGACATCAAGCTCTTCGTACTAACTCCCGTGACGCATTGTTGCCTGGTGAATTTTCTCTTTCCAAAAGCAAGTTGTGGAGCAAGAAAAAGCATGGATTCACTTCTCTCTGAAAACTGTAGCAACATCTAATAAAAGCAGGTTAGGCTACTGCTGCCAGGAACAGCAAAAGGAGAGCGGGCACTGTAAACACGGGCATCTGCTCACCTTCCACAGAACTGTACTATGCAAGAACATTTTGGCAAATTTTATAGCATATTACTTTTTTTCTGAACATGAACATGCAATATTAGAAACACACCTTTTCTATATTCTGCATAAAACACAACTAGACACAGCCCCCAAAGCCCACAGAACCCCTTAAGCTCCAGGAGGAGCACAGGACCAGAACACCCCTCCTCTGGATGCTTCTCGTGTTCCTTTCTTTTCTGTTTCGCTGTTGGTTTGGAGCTGTAGTCTTGGGGGCGGAGCCAGGGCCCCCACACTGAGAGGGCCCCAACACTGAGCTACATCCCCAGCACAGCCCCCTCCCGTCATTGTGTTTGTTTTGAAACTGGATTTTGCCATGTTGCTAAGCGGTCCAGGCTGAGCTCCAACTTGTGATCTTCCTGCCTCTGCCTCTCGGGGAGCTGCAATTTGCCGTTAGGCCCTCCCGCTCCTGTGGAGGTGCTTGCCTTTTCAGTAGGCCTTCTTGTTTGTCCTGTAATTATCAGACGTCACAAGAATCTCAGACATAGAGGCCATAAATGCTTGTATTCTTATGGGCTAAAATACTTACAAGTCAACTGTAGTTAACTTTCTCTCTATTTTTTGAATTTTCTTTCCTGCTTTGGTAAAAGTATCGATACGGACGCTGATCTGTGCATAGTTTGCGATAGTACACACACTTGCCCCCCCTGTGACTCCCAGCTACCCACGCAGCCTGGCGTGGAGAGCGGTGCGCACGCAGCACCGCGGGCGGTGCACCTGCCTGGGTCCGCCGCATGCTGTCTCCGAAGGCAGCTCTCACTGCAGCTGCCATCTCCAGCTCTGGGCACTGCACCTCCATGCCAACCGCGAGACAAAGAAAACATTTCCTCCTGCGTGGAGACAAGAATTGGCTTCTCCGCTTGGCAACAGACTCCGTGTTGATGATTTTTAGAAGAAGTACTCAGTTCGAGGGCCCTAGGATCCTGATAACTGCAGTTTGGTCATTTGAGGGAAAAAGAGGGGAGATTAGGAAAAGCCAGGGGCAGGGCATGGAATAGAAAACCATTTCTTTTAATTAAAAAAGATGTTTTAAGTAAAACAAGTGTTGAGTAATAACATACGGAGCTCCTTATAATTAGATTAAAAACCCACCGATCCATAGATTCATGTCTTTGATGGTCTGGACTTCAGATCAATTATACACATGCTAATGTCCAATTTGCATAAGCATCAAGTAAATGACAATTATATGTTGGCTTAATTTTGTTTGACAAAGACACTCTTCAGACTCCTTAGCAAGAAACTTGGTCCCTCTTCCATATGGGTTTGCTCCTAGAATCCACAATTATTCCTTGAAGAAGAAATTAACCTATTTGTGTAATAAGTAGGCACAATGTGCTTTCACTGGGCCTGCTGGGCCTGGCTGTCCTGAATTTAAAAAAAAAAAAAAAAGGATGAAGCCTCTCTAGGGCCCCTTGGTCCTCTTTCAGAGTCAAGGCTTGGAGGGCGGCGAGGATCCAGGGAGAATGTCAAAGTCTGTGACACTTGGGTCCTGTAGGTGTCCTGGGAAGGTTTCAGGGACACACAGATGGTGTCACATCACTGCAGTACAACACCTGACACAACTTTAGAAAGCGGGGGTTTAGTTTGGCTCATAGCTTAGCAGAGTCCGTCTGCGGTTGGTGGGCTCAGAGGCAAACGCGGCATGGCAGAAGGGCGTGGCAGAGGAAAGCTCATCACCTCCTCGCGGCAGCCAGGAAGCAGAGAGGGAAAAAAGGAGGCGGGGACAGGAATAAGGAAGAAGACTCTTCCAGATCACACCTCAGCATCCCACCTCCAGCTGCCCTGCCTCCTAACGCATGGACGGACTCGTGAGTGGAGTGCCTCCCCGTGGTCCAGCCGCCTTCCAAAAGCCCCACCTCTGAATACATGAGATTTTGGGGAACTTTCTAGATCCAACCCACCATCATGGGGCATGCACCTTCTTGCTGGCTCCTTTTCCCTGACTACCATTTGGTCTCTTCTAAGTAAAAGAACAGGAGGGTATTTTGCAGAAGAGAAAAAGTGTCACCTAGTATAATGCTACTATTTAAAAATAATTTCAGTCACCCTTTTAGAAAAGGTTAATTGAAACTTGAGCAAGAATAGGGTTCGGGGGGGATTAAAGTAATAAAGACTGATGTAGTAATGAGAAAAGTCTGGTTTTTCACTGTTTCTACCATTAACTGGTTTTGTGGCTTTCGTTAGCTCAATGGGTCACTGTTGGTTGAGTCTCTCTCTCTCTCTCTCTCTCTCTCTCTCTCTCTCTCTCTCTCTCTCTGGTACTAGGTAGGGAACTGAGAATGGAACCCAGGGTTTTTGCGTGCATTCCCAATCCTTTTATATTTTAAGGCAGGATCTTGCTAAATTGCCCAAACAAAACAAACTACAACTTGAAATCGTCCTGCATCAACCTCCCAGATTGCCGGAATTGCAAGTTTACGCCACCACAATCATTGAATATATTTCGTGATATGAAGAGTTCCAACCAAACTCTTTCTTTCCAGATTAAAAATGCCCTGGAACTATGCACAAGGTGAATGGGCTTGCCGGCAAGAAGAGTTTACCAGCTCTGGCTGTCGAGCCCTCTCAGGCAACACACTGGAACAACTGTGAAAAAGATAAAATCAACGCTCGTTGAGTCTCCACAGCATGGCGTCGAGTGGCAGTGGTGAGGCTGCCCACAGCCCTGGAGAGAATGAAGCTGACGAGGGGAACCCTCGCTTGCCGTCATCTCCAGTAGACGCGATGACAGCGAGTACACAGGACACGTGGGCTGATTTGTTTGTCTTAGGGTCTCGGGATCCAGAGGCCACACGGAACAGCACTACCGAGTGGAACTTTCTCGTGCTAAGGGAGTCCAAGTCTGAAAAGGTCTTCGGAAGAAATCAGACCAGCAGTCCCAAAGTGAAACGGTTGATGTGAAGAGAACCGAAGACACCAAAATACAACAAGTGTCTCTGACAGCCCTTCCCAACCCCCAGGCCGGCTCCTGATTCAAACCCCTGGATGTCTGTTGCTCATTCGAAGTCCACCGTTCCATCTTCCTGCAACTGAACGCAAATGCACGTGTTCAGACTTATAATGCCAGGTGACTTCAGTATAAAGGGAAGTTTGCAGCTTTGCCGTGTTGCAAAAAGGGCCACACGGTGCCAGGAGGTGGTGGGATTCTCTCACATCATAATTTCTGGGTCATCGAGTTTACAGCTTTCTGCCCCCACACCCTGTTTCTCAGGTGCATGGAGCTCCGCGCATGTCCTCCTGGGAGTCCAGCCACAGTATCAGACACACTCACACTTTCAAAGGATTAATCACACCTCTCTAGGGAGTTTCCTGATCTCTCAGTAATCTACATCCTTTCCTTGCAGTGACCCCGGCTTGCCTGGCTTCTGAGTGATAAAGAGGTCACAGTCGCTCAGAGGAGCGGGGAGCTCCCCAGTCAGTGCTATCCCTAAAGGCCGACTCCTGTGTCTCTTTTTTTTCTCTGTCTTCCAGAGGAAATGGCGGCAATAAAATCAACCCGGTACACATAAAGTAGCTTTTGGATGAAAAGCATTCAAAGGTGCAGGATTGATTGTGTAGCCCAGTGGTAAGAGCACTTGCCTGGCAAGTGGAAGACCCTGAGTTTGATTCCCCAGCACCACATGAACTGGGTGTAACATGAAATGCCTAAATTTCCAGCACTCAAGAGGCTGAGGCCAGAGGACTGTCATGAGTTGAGGCCAGCCTGGTCTATATAATGAGTTTAAGACTAGCCTGAACTACAGAGCGAGACCCTTTCTCAAAAAACATACAAACAAAAATCTTCCAAATAACTTTCAATTTTAAAAGCATACATGTGTAATGTGATGCAGATACACACAGATGTGCTGAGAGAGAGAGCAGTTCACTCTCCATCTTCCCCACTCTACACTTTCCCCAATAATTTTTTTCTCTTCACGACCTGCAAAAAGAAAGAAAAACAGACAGACAGACAGACAGACAGAACTCAGCAGATGTTTTTTCTTGGTTTCTGTGTAATCAACAAGACCCTTGAGAGTAGAAAGTGACAACATGTTCGTGGTGTAACTCTAGGCCATGGCCTTAGTTACTGCCTCATTGCTGGGACACAGTCCCTACCAGCATAGCATAAAGGTGGAAAAACTGATTTTGGCTCACAGTTTCAGAAGGTCTCAGTCCATTCATTGGCCGGCAGCGTACACGGAAGGGCGTGGCAAAGGCCTGGATGGAGATAAGCTGTTTTGGTATGGGGGGACAGGAAGCAGAGTGGACGAGGTGTGGCACTAGCAACAGCAGCACCCCTTCCAGGTCAAGTAATCCCTCCCTCCCGAATCAAGCCCCGTGATCCGCCCCTTCCAACCAGGCCCCACTCCCACCAGCACAGAACATCAATGCATTAATCCTCATATTTGAATCATCTTCCAAACAAGAGGCTTTGGGAGACATTTCAGATCCAAACTATGTCAGATACATAAGGAGATGTTCAAAAATTACTTGCTAAACAGAATGCAATTTTTGATAATAACTTTAAATACTTCCCAAGAACAGCAGTTTAATTTTGGGAGGCACTTATAAACATCAACATGAGGAAGATGATTGTGCACATTGTGGAAAGTCTTCTGGATACCGTGAGGCTCTAACAGGCCAGAGTTCTAAGGAGTCATGTTAGGATCGCAAATAAGTGTAAATTACAAATGGAGTTGCAAGGTATCAACACAGAAAGGAGGAGTAGGGGTCAGAGCTGGTCCTGATCAGCAGCCAAGCACTCGCTTTAGCACCTGGGTGGTCAGTGTGAAAGGAACATTCACGAGCTCAGGGCCTCAATGGAGAGGACAGAACCAACACTCAGCAAGGTCAATGCCTTAGCTAATTCTTGTTTTTTGGACACAATACCTAACACCCACACCTTCAGGGAGGAGTGGTTTATCTCAGATCGCAGTTCTGAGGTCTCAGCTTGCTCACGGTCAGTTGAGAATGGCAGAAGGGCTAGTAGAAGATAGTATCTATTAAGATATTGAAACAAGACTCGGAGCGAATGGGGAAAAGTGGGGCAAGAACACTTCTTTGCAGGCCACACCCTCAGTAGCCTGCCCTCTTGTCCAGCATCGCGCCCCCCACCCGAACATTTGATTCAATTAACCCCAACATCCAATCAACTCCCAAATACGTGGGAATATTCCAAATCAAAAACACAATAGGTTACTGTGCACTTGTGCAGAGATGGTTGGGAGTAATTCAGAAGAAAAAGGGACAATCGTTCATATTTTTGAAGAATTTGTAATAAGCTCCACCACTAACGAACTTAATTGCTACATTGAAAATCTGCACAATTTAATTTTCTTCTAAATATGCTCTTGATCAGGTGCCTCCAACCTGAGGCCCGCTGTCATTTTTGCCCTTGATTTTTTAGTGTTGCAATGAGATTTTTTAAAAGCTTTAGTACTCATATGTAGTGCAATAATTATATTGTCTTTATATATGGCCCAAGACAGTATCTCTTCACTCAAGAAAAAAAGCAGCAAGAATGATCGGCCCCAAAGTGGACAAGCCTACCCAGGCCATCAGATCCATGCTGAGTCTGATGGCACCCTTGCATTCTCCAATGGGCATGTCTGAGTAGTGATGCCCTTTCTCCCTAATGCAACATGATGCCCAAATGCCGGCTACGGGCCTCGCCTGGATAGCTTAGCCTCTCCTGTCTGTAGTCGGTCCACTCGTAAAATGAGCCAAGGGGTAGGTCCTCTACTGTGACTGTCCCTCCACTGCCCCATGACATTCCAGATGTCCCTCTGGACGCATGCTAGAGTTGACCCCACGCCCCTCTCCATGGAAATTAGGCAACAATTGTTTCCCAAATGTTTGGCATCGAGTTATGGATGGCATTGGTGTGACACCTTTCAAGCAAAGAACATGAGGAGCCGCTGTGTGATTTGCTTTTCTTTTTCACGCCCCGCTTTTATTGGATTAATGTACATTGGTTATATAGATCAGTGGGTTTTGTTTTGGCAGAGTTGTGTGCGCATGTAACATACTTTGATAATTCCGTCATCACTCCCTTGCCCCACTCTCAGCCTTAGTTTGGGGAATGGGGTTGAAAGTTTATCATGTATTTTGATCAAGCTCTTTTTTTTTAATTGTCAAGGACAATGTCAGTGTAATGGGCAACGCCCCGGGGGGTGGAGGGGGCATCCATCGGTCAGCATTTCTACAGAGACATGAGGTAGAAGAGCGCCCATGCTCAGAATCCATGCCCACATGGACACATAGACTAAGAGAGAGAAAGAGAGAGACAGAGAGAGGAAGGAAGGAAGGAAGGAAGGAAGGAAGGAAGGAAGGAAGGAAGGAAGGGAGGGAGGGAGGGAGGAAGGAAGGAAGGAAGGAAGGAAGGAAGGAAGGAAGGAAGGAAATCACTGCTGTTTTTAAGCCACTAATCACTGAACCCTGGGGGTTATTTCTTACCACAGCATATCCTAGATTATCCCAAATGTTTTACCTTTGAGAGTCCCCGTATGTCACAATTATTGTGTGTAATGTGGTCACCAGCTTCTCCCTAATAGATACTCAGTCCAGAGTTCCATCAAGTTGTGCTACCAGTGAAAGAATCTTTTATTTTTAAACCACAAGTTACAAATTTCTGAGGCAGAGTTTTGGAAAATGTGAAAAGCAAATAGATTACTGTCATAAGTAATGTGCCTGATGAAGAACAATTTTTGCTTTATACCCAAATTGCTCCCATACGTGACAAAACAGCTTTGTTTTCATGTCTGAATTCTGTCAGTTGTAGTTGGCCAGTTAAGTAATAGCACTAAATGCTTCCTACAAGAAACAAGAGTACTGCCACAGAGAGCTGAACGCCACAGGGAACAAAAATAATTGTGCCAGTCCATAGAGGTGTAACACCATTCTACCTGAGGAATAATAACTTACGTGTCAAGAACTTTGTCTTGTCCGGGCATTTTGAAGTCTGTTGTTTCGCTTGATCAAAAATAATTGCAAGGCACAGAACACTTCAGCAAAATGCTTTGTATCTCCATAGGCAACTGCCCCTTTTAAGAGATTCGGAAAAGTAAATATCTCTTCCCGAAACATTTACTCACAATCTCAAACACATATTTTGTGCCAAGTTGCCAGAAGTTTGCTAGCCTGCAGTGGCCTCTACTTGCTGCCTGGATAGGAACTGTGGTGTCACCGTCCCAGGACACCCCCATGTTTACTAAGGAACTGCAGCATAGTGGAACACTGTGTCTCGCTCACCAACAGACTGCGTCTCCATAGGACTGTCAGGCTATTCACGGGCAGAGGACACAGAGACAAAGCAGCCGTACTTCGACATTTCCTTCTGTCAGCCTGAGTCTGTATACTTCAAGGCCGTGTGCTGGTCCTTCAGAAGCACCAGAGCCCCCATGTCTAAAGACAAGGGTGACATTTGCACCTGTGCTTTTTGATGCCAGCTGCTGCCCCACCATCTGGGCCCACCAATGGTGATGATGAAGAGGATCACAGGTGCATCTGGCAGAGATGGTCCTTGCTGGGAACTGTGCAGCTGGGGAAGGTGGGCTCAGAGGGGTGGAAACACTTTTTCTATGATTGGATTTTATAGCCCGGCTTTTTCAGGAATCTGTTATAGCCCTGAATTTACTTCTCAATCCAGAAGCAGGCGGTAGAATTAACTTGAAGACGCACGCTCACACTCCCAGTACCAGAGATAAAAGGTTTATCATTTCTGCAGAAAGGGCCCAGTTTGTGTGTTACACCTCGGTCCTGAATGAGTTGTGGCCCTGCGTGTTAAGCAGCTCCATGATACACACCCACAGCACAAGCTACGACCATGAAGGGCCCTTGGTCCCTTGCAGCACACAGCATGAAATCACTGCAACCGTTTGACTGGCTATGGCAAGAATTTAAAGGGCAAGGACCTGGCCACTGCTCCCAGGTTGACAACACTTTCCACAAGCACCATGGGGCACTTCCTTCCCTCTGACCCACAAAATTCTGCTTATAGCCATCACAGCCTGAAGCAGTGTTCATACTGCGAACACACATGTTCAAGGATACAAACTCGGGACAGGCCTCAGGTGTGGGTAGGTACAAAGGACAACTTCAATAAATGTCAAGAATAGTCTGGTCTGCTGGTGTGAATCTGTAATTCCAGCACTCTGGGAGGCTGAGGCAGGAGGGTTGAAAACTCAAGCCCACTCTTGGAATTTTAGCAACATAGCAAGACTCTGTCTCACAGTCAAAATCAAAAAACAAACTGGGGATGCAGCTTGGTATGAAGGCCCTAGGCTCAATCCCTATACCACACTCAGACACACACACACACACACACACACACACACACACACACACACACAAGAAGAAAGTGGTGAGAACAATGGACACAAATGTTCAAAGGAAGAATTTTGAGGAAGATTCGTGGCAATGTGTCTTTTACTACATTAGATTGTTTTTAAACAATATAAGCATTCACCGTATATTTTGACCCCCCTTCATATGTTTTTACCCTTTGGTGCTTTGTCCTAGCGAGGGTAAGACCACAGGTCTTTCCAGCTTTCATGGGCGCCACCAGGGACACAGAAACATTTACATAGGCAAGGCTGAGCTTCGCCATTAAATCACAGAAGACATGGAATTCTTCCTGAATTGGGGAGGAAAAGACTTCTTTAAAAAGAAACCCCACTTTATTTCACAAGGTAAAAAATAACCACATAGTGCACAGTGAACGCATGACTGTTGACAATGTAAGTGCCATGTAACTAGAGAGTAATTATCTGCTTCTCTTCATCTTTAAAACAAAGACCAAGCTGGAAATCTCCGAGCTGCAAGGTGCGGGATGATTATTCTGTTCATTACTTGGTAACTGGAAGTATAATTATCAAGTAATCTGCATGAACATAATTACGTATTTACATAGTCTTTGCCATGTAATTACAGAGGAGTTTGGTGATTATACAGTACACTCTTGAAAAAGAAAGTGATACCCAAAAAAACAACCAAAAAAGTCTGTACGATGTAGTCATCTCCAAGAGAATTAAACACAAGGGCAATTTATCTCAGAAAAGTCCTAAATCCTTACATGAAGTGAAAACAACAAAAATTAGATCAATTTCCAGTCATCAACCAATCAAAGCTTATTCGATGAACGGTAGAGCTGAAAGCAGCCAGACCATTTTGACCTTGAAATGCTGAACAATAAAGGAGAATCTGCTTTTTGATTTCAAAATGAAGGGTTTTTAAAATATTTATTCGAACAATCATCTCTAGCTCAGCTTTCTTTCATCCCCTGTTAAAAACCTAAGTATCTCTTTTATATCAGAAGATGTTGAATCAGTAGGTAAGAAAAGTCTGAAGTTGATCGGTACTGACCACCGAGCAAAGTTTTGAGCTCTTTTCCCCCCACACACCTACATAAAAAGAACATTTTTAAAGGTCTTTCTCATGAATTGCTTATAAAATGATACTCTGATGTTTTTAAGCATTTGGTTAACTGCACCCTCATTTTAAAATCTTTCTGTTGCGAACCATTGAACCGTGTTTCCTGTTGGGAACAGTTTGGTCACAGTGATTGACAGTTATGTTTCACGCAGGGGAGACCATTTCCTCAGACAGTATTTATCTCCAACCATTTGCATAAAGCACTAATTCAGCTAGAAATGAACACAAGGTTCCGGCATCTACACCCTTTATGAGCCATAATATGTAAATATACACGTTAAAAAAACACGAACTAAAATTTGTGATCATTTCACATCAGCTACTGGTGTCTAACTAGAAAAAAACAGGCCCAGGCCTTAATGCGGTTCCTACGTGTGCCCGGCCAGCTTGACAAGCTAACTCTTTTAATTCTCCAAAATACTACTTAATATGTTGACGTACGTATTCACTGCTGTTTCTCAAGCAACTCCCAAAGGCTGGTGAATGACAGCAAAAGTGTAATTTACATAGGAGGCTATCAAAGTATCCGGCTTCTGAGAATTTGCATTGCATGGAAGGCATTATATATCTACCCTTGCTGAAGCGAAGGCAAATTACTTTTTAAATTTCTAGTGGATTAAAAAATATGATATCTTTATAGAATTCCTACTCCTAAACTTTAAAGAGTCACACATGTTCAATGTCTAGTCCTCATCTTTATTTCTAAATCTTTGTATATTCATTATTCCTGATTACATCAATGACAGTCACAACACAGAGACCCTTGCACAAGGGGACCACCATGCATCTGACCTCTCCCCTGTCTGCTCTGTGGTTCAGAATCCCAGTTTCTCTGCCAGCCAGGAAAACAGGCACAAAATTAAACTGTTGCCCAGGCCCTGTATACCACAAATTCACCAAAATAAGTTATAAAACAACATGCACAGGTGGATCCTTATTAGGGATTTGCCCTACGTATTACACCATTCCAGGTCCCTTCTCCTGCCCCAGCCCTTCCTGTTCACGTCACTTAGCCTGCTCTGGAAACCAAAGTCTGTTTCCTTGGACACCACTTTGATTTGTGAGCTATGACTCCAGTCACATCCAAGGGAGGGAAAGTCTGGAGGTGCAGAGAGATAGGAGAGAACAGAAACAATGAAGGAAAGCAGAAAGAAAATCAGTAACAAGTGGATTGCCCCTGGCCAACAGCACCTGAATGCCGCGTTCCCGGGACTGTGAGGAGCTAACTCCTGATGGAGCCAGCCATTGTGTTCTTGGTCATTGTGTATCCAATGAATGCAGATATGGTAACAGAGGAATAGCACGCAACAAGACACTATTTAAATTACTCAAGGCAAGTGTTTTTGTCTAAGTCTCGATTTTTGAACAATTAAGTGCAAGTTTACAAAAAAATCAAATTGTACAGTTTTGATTTAATTCAGATAGTTTCATTTAAAATTTTCCTTTCATAACTTAAATGTGTATTTTGCAGTAAAGCAATTGTTAATTTTGGATTGTTCAAGGGAATTTTTTAAAAATATAAGTAATAGAAATGTTTCATTTTGTAATATTTACTTCCTTTGTATTTTAAGCAAAGTATGTTTGTATTAGGCAATTACACTTCTAGTCATTTGTATTATTACTCTCAGTAGGAAAAAAGTTTGCAAAAAACTATACAAAGACAAATTGATTTTGATTAAAGCAAGAAAAGATTAATGGGTACACATGTGTGCAATATAGATCACCTCTGTGGAGCTGCCAGCCATCGCTGCCTTTCAATGGAATACCTAGACATGTGACAATCATGACTTTAGGTCTTGTTTTGTCAGCAAAAATACCTACAATAGTAGGCATTCTCTCTTCAGTTTTGACACTCTAAAGCTCTCTATATAAAAAAGAGTTGATAAAATATCTTTTACTTAGAATTTTGTTAGGTTTGCCTCATAACTCTCAAAACTTTAGACCTATGGCATGAAGACTGTCACTCTTGGTTGTCCCCATATTCCTGAAACCTAGAGCACTCACAGTTTGTTCTCATGTAGACACAGGATGTTTTCTCCAATGGCTAAAGCATTTTCCCCAGTCTCCACAACCACCACCGCCATCACGGTCTTCCGGCGCCAACCCACCAGTACTGCCAAACATTCTCTATACTCCTCGTTGAAAGATTTTGGAAAGTAATTTACTTTGATGTGCAACAAATGCACATTGACATTTGCCGCTGATATATCAAGGTCACTTGTTAAAAACACATGTGAGAATATAGAAAAAATACTACAAAATAAAGAGAAAAGGGAATATTCTAGTTGGATGTTCAATAAGAAGGCTTTGGACAAAGATGCTGGAGAAAAGTTCAAGAAATTGTTTAACATCCTGGGTACAACTAACCTTAACTATGCATCAAGTAGTAGCACAGATCATTACTGAGGAGGATGAGGGTCGCATGTGGAGTGGGCCCAGGGCTGTCTGAATACCTACTCTGAAAACTGAAGTTTGCACCTGCTGATAAGGCGGGCAAGGGTGATCCAACAAAAGCCGCCGGCATAGAAGACGACAAGAATGCGAATGCTGGGGCAAAACTCCCAACTGTGTCGGCATCCGCGACTCAGATTCACAGAAAAGTTAAGTGGCGATTAGGGGTACCTTTGCAAACCCCTTCAGTGTTTTCTGACCAGTGCCTGGTCCAGCAGTGCCTTCCCACAGCAAAGGACAGGCAGGCCCGACCTTCAAAGGACCCACCTCAAGGAGGAGCCGTGGCTGCACTGAAATGTGGAGACAAGGCGAGCTGCTCCCCTGGGAGAAGAGGGGAGCCACAGAGGGCAACCGAGGAGGGCGATGAGGTCACCTGCACCCCGAGTTCACAGGGCAGCTCATTCTCATTGGCGGTCCCAATATGTGAATAATGACAAGCTCCGTTAGAATCCCAGTTTTCCCAGAGAAACCACAAGTAGCGTGTGCATATATGTGCGTGTGTGTTATTAAGGACTGAGCCCAGGGCTAACTTCCCACTGAGCTACATCCCTAATCTTTTTTTTTTTTTTTTCCTTTAATTGTTCCTTTCAAGTCAGGGTCTCCTGACTCACAGCTTCCTTGTAAGTTGTTCAGGCTGGGCTCAAATTTGTTATCCTCCTGCCTCAGCCTCTCAGAGTACTGGAAGTGCAGGTATGTGCTACCATGGCCAGCTTAGTTTTTCTTAAGTTAATTAAATGATGTCTTAAAATGATATGGCCCCCACCGTTTAGTTAAACTTCACTTCTTGCCAGCATTGGTGGATGTTTCCCAAGGTATCACTCTTCTCAGGCTTTAAAACACGTTACAAGCTTAGCATCCATTTTTGAAAGTTATTACCCACTTTTCTAACGTATATTCAAATGCAGTAAATTAATGTCCCAACACAACACATTCAGACACATTTTACTGACATTCAGAGTCTGCGGAGTGAATTACTCTTCCTGGAATGAATCACCCACACTTTGGGCCTTTCTACTGCTGTCACAACTGAATCACACACTTCGCCACAATGAAGGACCTCACAGCTGTTGCTTTGTTATCCACTATCCATCTAGTCAGAACTCTCAAATCCCTTCAAAAATACCATAGGCTTCATACAAATTGATACACATTTTTCTTCAGATCCACAAACGGGAGTTCCGAGAAAAATCAATAACTCAAGCTCTCTCGTTCTTCTTGGAGGACGAGTGTAAAGAGGACTCCAATCCTGAGTGACATTGAGTCAAATTATTTTTTTCTTTTTTTCTGTTTTTTTTTACAATGCTCGATGTTTTAATTTATTTTCCCCCATTTTATTGATATGTACACTGCAGCATTTAAGGTTTACAATGGAGTTGAGCATTTTGTGCACATACTTTCCTTATCAAAGTGACAAGGGCTTTTCCCGCTCTCCCTTTGTCCCTCCCCCGCCCCTCCCTTCCCTCCCTTCACCCCCCCCGCCCCCGTCCCCTTCTTTCCCTTTGTCCTTCGTTTAAAGTTCCATGAGTCAAATTATTGAACACACAGAGCATCTGTGGGAGACTTCCTTCCCATCCCCACCTTCGCTGTTTTCACGTTACCTCAATTTCCTCTGTCTGAAACAGAGGGTCTGTGATGAACTTACTCCTACCAAAGTCTGAGGGGCTGGCACTGCAGTAACCTCAAAATTGGCGTGCATATCAGAGAACACCCAGTGTCGCTTTTCACTTAATTAACCATCTAATTTTCATTGTGCCTAGAAGCCTGGTGGTCAGTTCCCTCCCCATCCCGGCATAGAAAGGCTCCTTCAAAATGCTTGGATTTCTTTTCCATCGAAGTTACTTTCTTCACTATTGTGGTTTGGATCTGGAATGTCCCCCAAAAGTCTCATGTGTTTGAATGTTATAGACTGTCTATGGAACCATGTGCTGTTGGGAGATTGGGGTCTAGTCTGGAGGGGTGGATTACAGGCATGTAAACTGGATTATTGGTATGTAAACTAGATTACAGGCATGTAGTGGGGACTTACCACACCTTCCACACCTGGATCCAGAAGAGGCTGATCACTGGGATGAGACCTGGAAGGATATATAAGCTGCCTCCTGCCTTCCTTGAGGACGAGACCGACTCGCCTTGACTTGGCTTCCTGTGTGTGTGATGTTGTGAGAAGCTGCCTCCACATCTGTGTCTGCCATGTCCTTCCATTGCTGCCAGCCGCCCCTGAATGGACTGTGACCTCTGATACTGTGAATTAAAATAAACCTTTCCTCCCCTAAATTTGTGGATGTCGGGTATTGAGTCACAGCAACAAAGAAGTAACTGAGACATTCACCTTCTACCTAGGACCCACAGCCGTGGTCCGCCCTCGTGCATGGCAGCTTCCCAAGCGTTTCAAGAAGGGCGTTGTGTTCCTCATAAGTGGCCCTGGACTTCATGGACTTGGGAATGTCAGCTTTGCCTCTCTGGCCAGTTGTCTTGCAAAGGCAGCCATCCTGTTGGGATGCTCTCTATATGCAGATGATCTTCCCCAAGCAAAGCACCCAGAAAAAACTTTATCCTAATGAAAACTGCTGGGCAGACTTTATAATATTTTGGAAAGAGCTCAGAAACCATCTAGACTGCTGATTCTAAGTCCTAGCTCTTGAACTACACACTGTGTGACCTTGAGCTTGTTATATAACTGCTCTGTCTTCTGTATATGGAAGAAGAATTATACCACCTGAGAAAACACTAAGATCACAGAAAACTAAAGTGGCATCAAAGTGTGGCCATCAACAGAATGGTAAAAATTCAACTAATAATATCTACCATTCCTATGCATCACTATAGCAGATTTAAAAATATGATGACATAAAAAAGTGACTAAGATGCTTTAAATAGCCAGAAGGGTTTGTGAATATTCTAGAAGCAAGAAACTGAGTTTACATGGTCCCCAAGGGTGACTTCTCTGTTTCCAATATTCTTTCTCCTGGCTCTAGGTCAAGGATACAGATTAATTTATTGTTTCTTTGTGAAGTGACACCCTCCATAATTCATATATTTCAGCATTGGGAATGGAGCAGCAAACTTCCAAAATTCCAAAGTTGTGCCTGGGTTTTCTAATTTTATTAGAAATACATGGTCTCCCAGGTCATAAATTTTCTATATCATCAACCGGCTCTACTCACGGGTGCCCTGACATTAAGTCTACTGCAAACACCTCCTACCCTTGCTGTAGAAATTACTACAGATGCGACATCTCTTAGGAATTTCACTTGGAAGTGTCCTACAGCAGGGCTCGTGTTCGGGGAAAGACGAGGTGAGAATGGTGAAGCCCCAGCCCCACCTCATTTGTTCCTGCCCCGGACCTCAGGCTGCCCTGTTGCTAGGGTTCAGGGAGTCAGAGAGGGGGCAAGGCCCAGGGTGACATTGAAATTTAGGCAAGTGTTATGGGTCACAAGCGGATCCCATCGCACACTCTGCAGCTGAAATTCGAGCCTTCGGTGTTTTCCTTCTTTGTCTCGCTTCTCCATCTTGGGATCTGCTAGTTTAGAGCTCAGAGGAAATGAAGGTAAGAACAGCAGCCACCTTGATTGCCAAGGAGAGGCAAGCCCGCTTTCCACTTAAATCTAAAACGTCCTCCCAAAGCCTCACCTGGGATTACATGATGGGGGTGCTACACTCATCAGCAGTTTCCTCCACTAGCGTGGTGCTAGCAGGTGGAGCCTGGGTGAAAGGATGGGTCCCTGGGGCCACGGCTCAAGGGGTAGCCTCCCTCCCTGGCTGTTCCTGCGGTGCTTCCTGGCCACACGAGGGGGAGCCACTGTTCTCTGCCAGGCTGGTCCACCACTACTCATTCTGCCTTGGATCTGGCTGACCATGCATGGACTGACGCCTCTGAAAGTGAGAGCTTCCATAAGCCTCTCCTCCCTAGACTGTGAATGCCGACTGTGGTCTCACAGCAAAAAAGTGACTGTGACAGCTGGAGGGAAGGCCAAAGTAGATAAGTTAAACACTGGTGACTGTAGCTAACATTCCTGGCTTCAGCCCCAGGCCCGGGAAACTTCCTTGAATTCATAAACAGCTCATAACATCATTTTAACACTTCTCTTTCTGGTATTGTTACTCACAGTAAAAACACTTGGAAAACTTTCAGACTACTTTGAGAACTTATTAAGCAGGATGAATAGCATTGATATTAGGAAAGTACAATGGATTTTTTTAATAGGATCTCTGGCAGAAGGGCAGAAGGCCCTATATCCCTGTATCAGGGAAACGTTTAATTTCTCTCTCTAATTTAAAAGATAATTTTGCTGGATAGAGCAGTCTCAGTCGGCATTTATGTTTTCTTAGTGCTTGGGTGATACTGCTCCATGGTCTCCTAGCTTTTAGAGTCTGGGTTGAGAAACCTGTTACCCTGATGGACTTTTCTTTGTAAGTCATTCTCTGTGTTTCTCTTTCAGCTTTTAGTATTCTCTGTTTGTGTTGGGTCTCTAGTATTTTAATTATGATGTGTCATGATGAGGCTGTCTTCTGATCAAGGATGTTTGGTGTTCTATTTGCCTATAGTAGTTTAATGTTCTTATCTTTCCTTAGATTTGGGGAATTTTCTTCCATAATTTTATTGAATATGACCTTTAAGCCCCTTTTTTTTGTCCTAAGTTTTCTCCTGAAGTCCCAAATTCTGATGTTGTTTCTCTGAGTTATCCATCAGTGGTTGTAACCATTCTCTTTTGTTCTTTTTTGTTTTGCATGCATCACTGCCTGTACATTCCAGTTCATCCACTTTATCTTCTAGGTCTGATATTCTATTCTTAAAGTGTTCAAACTGGTTGCTTGTTTCTTTCTCTCTTTTTTTCCTGTGTGTTTTTCACATCCTGGAGGTCAGATTTCATTATTGTTATATCTCTGCTACATTCTTCCCTAATTTCTTGTATTGCTTTCATTATCCGCTTATTTGTATCTTCATTATTTCCCTCTAATTTCTTGTCAACGTTTGCTGATAATAAAACTATGTCCCAGCACAGCTCTTTCATTTCCTGTTTCAATTCTAAGAATTTCTGGGCCCAGAAATTGTCAACTTTTTTTGTCATTTTCATCTTTGGGGTCTGCTATCTCAAGATCCCTGGTATTGTTTTCTGGGGCATCAGGTCTTTTTGTAGGTGATTTATTATCATGTTTCTTCATGGTTCTGTTAGTGAGTTCAGGCTTTGTTATTGTTGATGAATACTATTTCTTTTCCTGAGATTCTTGAATTAGACGCTGTCTGGTTTAATTGTTACCTGGCTGACTGTGATGCACAGGAGGGACAGGACATGAGATGGCCTAGTCTCGCAACCTCCCAGGTGCGGGCTGGGCTCTGCTGGTGGCTACCTGGCTGTCCCTGGCACATAGGAGGGATGGGGTGTGAGAAGGGCCAGTCCTGTGAGTTCCCAGGTGCAGGTGGGTGTCTGCTGGCCAATACATGGCTGTCTCTCATGTGCAGAAGGGACAAGGCATGAGAAGGCCCAGCCCCTCAAGCTCCCGGGTGCAGGCAGGGTTCAGTTGGCAGCTATCTCTTCTATAGAATTTCTGTATGAATCATTACTATTGCTTTCATGATCGGTATATGAGATCAATTTTATCAGCTCTTTTAGGGCTTGGCCATCACCTACTATAAACCAAATTTCTCTTTTCCCTCCCTCTCTCTTTCTTCCCTGTTACACTGTTATGACTTAAATCCAAAAGTCAGCACAAAATGTCTCATGTGTCTAGAAGGTGACTGGACTATGGGCCCTGTGCTCTTCAGTGGATTCACCCATCGGTGCATTCAGTAGCTGACGTGTTATTGGGAAGTGGGGCCTGGTTGGAGAGGTGGCTGATTGGACACTTGCTTGGGATAAGCGCATTCATTCCCCAAGTCCTCCTGTCGTTGTCTCTGCTTCCTGGCTACCATGGGCTGAGCAGCTTCCCTCCACCACGCTTTTCTGTTATGATTCTTCTGCCTTCAAACCAGCCAGCCATGGACCAAGTCCTCTGAAAACCATGACCCAAAATAAATTTCTCCTCCTTTCTGGGATGAGTGTTCAGTATTTTGTCCCAGAGACAGGAAAGTGTTGAAGGCGCACACCAGAGCTGGCACACTTGTCTCCGTCCCTGCTCAGCTGTCTGCCCCAGCCTGGCCGGCCACCAGCTCTTACGCACTCAGCTTCCTCAATCTCTCTCTGTTCAACCCAATGGTGTCCATTTCCATTGTCACTTACACAGCCTCTGTCGGCTCTTAAGTGACTTGATTCTCTGTCCAGCCATGAGTTTCCTCTGAGCCTAAGGGACACCTTCCTTGACTAGGCTGAAAGTTGTGACTTGTCTTATTCACCCTCAAGGTGGCCACCCACCTACCATGCCATCCCCTGATAACAGCCACACCACATTTTTGCCACTTTCTCATGTACTGGAATTTGTGTGCTAACTTATTGTTTCCATACAGGGCTGGGTCTCATTTAAAACTGAATACCCAGAGATAGCTCTGTCACTAAGATATAGCCAGGGCTCCAGAAGAGTTGATTCAACTTTTTTTTTTCTGTATTTGGGATTAAACATAGGGCTTTTTCACAGAGCTGCATTCCTAATACATTTTTATTGTCTATTTGGGAAAGAGTCTTGCTAAGTTACTAAGTTATCCAGGCTGGGCTCCAACTTGCAATCCTCCTGCCTCACCTTCCCAGACTGGTAGGATTATAGACCTGCACCATGGGGCCTGGGTCATTGGTTGAATGGAATGAAAATTCACCAAGTTATTAA
The DNA here is from genome assembly GCA_004027205.1 of Ctenodactylus gundi. Lineage (NCBI taxonomy): Eukaryota > Metazoa > Chordata > Mammalia > Rodentia > Ctenodactylidae > Ctenodactylus > Ctenodactylus gundi. Next base: position 29,096 of record PVKB01005846.1, read on the forward strand.
AAACATTTGAGTGCTGTCATGCTTATGAATTTTGTTTATTCAGTTATTTACTTTTCCTGTGCTAAGGATTGAGCCTTTTGCCTTGTGTCTGCTAGACAAGTGCTCTGCCACTAAACCACATACCTTATGTTAATATTATTGGCTGTACTCGTGCTTTGCAATTAGCCATTTAAGAGACTGTGATTTTATTAAGACTTTAAGAGAACAAATGCTTCTATGCCTCACGGTGACTGGGCTATACCTGCACTCAGCACAGAAACGATAATTGGAACATTGAATGTTTGTGTGCTAGCCTACAGTGCACTAAGACCTTTCAAATTCACCAACCTAATTAATCTTGTTAATATCATGTTCTTTTAATTAGTCAGTGCATCCTAGCCCACTGTTCTTGTGCTGAGGTCTCCTTGGTCAGACACTTGATGCATGAGGGAGCTCGGCTAGACTGGTTCATCCAAACCGGGTTAATAACTCAGCACGGCCCTTTGGATTTGGTTTTATGCAAGGAGGCTCATTGGTTGGGGGAGGGAGCTATTTCTTCGCCTTCTAAAGATGCCCAAACATTTCTGGCTCATCACCTCCTTGGCCCATGGTTTTCACCAGTCACTTCATGAGAAAGCAGGCCATGCCACAGAGCACACCGCCAAGGTCACGTGCTGTGTCCTCATTGCATTACCCTCCCCAGCTGTCCTCTCATTCACTTTCCCATCCTGCTGCTCACAGCGCAGAGGTACCACTCTGGACCAGAAGACAGGTGCTTGTGCCTCATCACACTGAAGCCAGCTTCTGTTCTCTATTAGCATATAGAAAATAATAGCAGCACTGAAAAAGCGAACATTCTAAACCGTAGCTCCACCACACGGCTCTGTTTTCCCACCCTTCTGTGGATCCAAAGCTTCAGATGGCTCCTACCAGTGTGCAGTGCCTGCAACATTTCGGCTTCTCCCCCCAAGCCAGGGGCCCATCCTCTACAGCCCACCTTGCCTGCTCTCTGACACCCCAAGCCATTGCTGGGGCGTGAGCCCAGCAGGCGGCTTCCTGCTTTTATGCACTTTCAGACACTTTTCTCTATTTGAAATGCACTTTCCTGCTCAGTCAACGCAGGAAATCCCCATTGTTCCTTGCAAAGCTCCCTGTCTATGAAAGCACCTCTCCTCTCCAAGAAAAACTGGCCACCCCGCTTAGGCCACCACCCATTTTTTATCTGTTCCAGTTGTATTGTGACGCGGCCTTGAGTGCACACATTTGCTAGGCCTTCTAGGCCACAAGGTGCTGGTGGATAGTGAAGGGCCCTATATCTGGGACATTACAAATGAACAAAAAAATAAACTAATCAATCACTTGTAGAACCACAGACTCACATCTACATCAGAACATCCTGGGCCATATTGCCAAGGCCTTAACACCACCTCTCCACTTTGGTTCACTATTATCCCCTGGTTTTCATGAAGGCCAGAGATAGTGTGGACCCATCCAAGAGAAAAGCACAATGTTCATTAATCTCCCTGAGAAATCCAAGCTATTCCTGCCCATTATTTTACTAAGTCTGTATGACTACTCAGCCGTGTTGCCCATCAAATATTATAAAGACCTCTAGAAACTGAAAATTATTCTAACTTGTCTTCAAGCACTGACGTTGCCAAAGAAGAACCAATGAAAAGTTCACCATTAACAAAGGAATGAAGGGACGGGACAAAAACTAGAAAGCCAGGCCAGGAGTTTATCTGAGGAAAATATGTACTTGTCTTAGAATTCATGATGCTTCTTAAGAGAAAGGAAGAAAAACAAACAAACAATACCACCCAAACTGTTGCATCAACTCATTTTGCTGATGCACTTGTTTTTGCTGTGTTGGCACCAAGAGCAAAGTTAATAGGTATCTGAGAGTTTAGCAGGGCAGGGAGAAGCCAGGCGAGCACGCGGTCCTGCCTGAACACTTCCGTGACTCAGTCCTAGAGAAACTCACCTGGATGGAAAGAAGAATCGTTTGACTGGGTCCTCACACGGTGGACCACCCAGCGTCCTGATTTGATATACCCACAAAAGACAGAAATGCACGCCTGACCTCAGCCTGTGCCCGACACTCACCCACAACTCTGCTCATAAACTACAGGAACATACTCAGCCTCCTCCAAGGCTGCCAGGCCAAATGAGGTGCTCAAATGGAGCGCGCGTGTCCTGACAGCCCTGAGATTTAAGAGAAGTGCAATTCCTCTTCTCACTGTACACAAGGCCCTCCCCACAGCTGCCCCCCAACAGCCTTTAATACAAGGACCATCCCATGTAGGTAGCGTTTACTCTTTTAAAGTTCAGTTTGATTTAAAATAGTGAACAGCCCAAAATGTATCTCGTTAGAGAAGTGATGTCTATACCTGTACGTTGAGATATTTATTCTTACCTGTAGGTTTGATCACAGAGACATGTATGTATTTATGTAGGAGAGCATCGATGCATTTGGTTCTCAGCATTGCATTGTGTCTACAGTGTGGTTATTATTGCTGCCTAGGGCAAGGGGAGAAAATGCCAGAGGATGGTTGCGAGGTTTATCACATATGTCTGCACTTGAACATGGGTTTTCTTTTCAGTGGAAAATAATTCTATAAAATGGAATGTGAGCTGAGCCTTTATGTTTCTGTTTCTTATTGTTTCTGTTTAAACGGGAGCTCTAAAGATGACCCTATTTTGATAAAAAAAAGACTAGGAATCAAAAAAATAATAAAACATGAATCATGAAGCACAAAGTGGGAATGAATCAGTACCTCAGCTTGGGTCGTGAACCAATGAGAAGTTGTCTTACTTACCTGAGCCCTACAGTAACTCTGGCAGAGAAAGGTCAGTGACTCTGGGGCATCCTGAGCCTCACAGGTGGAATCCCATGCAGGTCTTTGGTCTGTCTACAGGAGTCCTGCAATGTGTCACAGAAAGACAATGACACAGGTTTCCTGTCTCAACTCACTTTTGGAAAAGTAGATGGAACATTTGCTGGTCTTTTTGTAAGGCTACAAATTAGATTATTAGAAGTGAAAGTTAAAATATACACAGTTAAATTTTTATTTTTCTAATGTACACTTGATGTAAACTTTTTCAAATACAACCAGCTGCTAATAGGCATGAGTAAAATTTGCTACAGTGAAGAATTCCATGGAAACCTAGATTCAAAGTGGGAAAGGCAGGACTCTTCCGTAACCATGAAAATCCACAACTTGCAGTACACTGTCTCAGGGTAACTTTTGCTTTGTTGCATGTTTTCGATTCATAATATGAAAAAGATCAATATTTAATACTCTGAAAATTTTTTCAACCAAATGATCATTATGAAACTAAAATGTGAAATCACCAAATGCAAACCTATTTTTTTCCTGCCAGGAAGTTTAGAACAAACGTGAAAGGGTACGGAAGTTACACACTAGAATTTTAATGTATCCATTCAAAGCCTCATTCCTCATAAAGGGAAACTTTTTCATCTATAAGCCCCAACATAAACACAATCTCGGCAACACTTAGAATGATTTTAAACTTGTTAAATGTGAATTCTCATTTGCTTATTCAGCAGAAACATGCACTAATAGAAGCTCTATTAGTTTGGGTGTGTTGTTAACGCTCTTGTCTGTGTTACATGAGTTTGCAGAGGAACAGAACCAAGGTGCAGATGCCCTACCGTGGTGGGACTTTAGGTAAAGAAACCAGCTGAAATCAGAGTGCAATCAGAGTGAACTTCTCATGGGAAATTTAGCAACGGATCTTTAAATCTACCCAAGTAATAAGACCCTCCGTCAATTCGCTTTGCTTTGTTTTCTTTCTCTCTTTCATCCTTACTTATTTTTTAAGGCCAAGATAAGGGAAAGAACAGAAACTACCCCAGAAAGAGAAGATGAGACTTTTCGCTGCACTGAGAAAGCGAGACAGTGAAGAGACAACTGCAGGCATCACTAAAAATCGGAATTCAACACAGCTGCTCTTCCATACTTATAAATCAAACCTGGATTTCTCTCCTCTTATTAACATAAAACGAGCAAGACCTGGGTTTGGGTGAAGCATAACTACAAGAGGTCGATTCCGGTCGCGGTGGCGGGGTGGCAAGTATTTTAAGCAATAAGAATGTGAAATATCCGATATGGAAAAAGGAGGAGACTGTTCTAGTCCAATGAGAAAACAGGAAACGTACCTGACTGTTACCAAGCCACCTACATTGTAAGGAAAGCGGCCTGAAGATGTGACAATAGCTGACAAAACGCCCCCGACTGGATCACACACAGCCAGTAGGGAAACACAACACGGAGTTCGCTGATCAGCCCACATTGTGAGAAACGAACCAGAGGGAAGAGCAGTCGCCAGCCCGCAGCTCCGGCCGCACTGGATGCAGGTGCAGTGGCGCGCCAGCACCCCAACCCGCCTCGCAGGCACTCATCACGTGCTCGCAGGTGCTGTGGTCGCAGAGCAGGCACGGCACCCAGGTGTGTGCAGCTGTCAGCATCTGTCGCGGAAACGGGATGTGGAGAGGGTTAAATGGAGGAGTCACCAGAGAGATGAGGCAGCCAGGACACAGAGATCTCATTATTTTTCTTCAGCAGCTTAGTCTTTTGTCTTCTCTGGACCTGTCCCAGGACCTTTCTCTTTCTCCCATACTTTTTCAGGATTCCAGAATGTGACAGCTCAGAATTTGCCATGATGTGCCTTTCTGACTCTAAAAATGAACAGAAGATGGCAAGATTGAAGCTTCCTCTTACAATATAAAGTGTAAGATTTAATAAAAAGTTCTAGGAAAATGATTAAGTGAACTAGGAAACATAATTTTAGTAAATTATGGTGAGCTTTTCCATCACTGGTACAAAATGCCTGACACCTGAAATGTAAGGAAGCTCAATTTGGCTTACACTCTCAGAGGGTCCAGTCCATGGCTGGCTGTTCCTAAGGCAGAAACATAGCAGAAGGGTTTAGCATGAGGATACACCTACCAGAAAGCAGAGCCCACAGGGAAAGTGAGTCAGGCGCACTCCGGGGACCTATCTCCTCCACTGGGTCTGTTGTTGTTTAGATCTGGAGTCTTCCCTGTGTTTGGATGTGGTGGGATACCCATGGAGCCGTGTGATGTGAAAGTTGGAGCCCAGCTGGAAGGGGCAGATGCCTGGGGCTTAACTCAGAAGGGGCAGAACCCTGAGGCCTGACGTAGAATGAGCAGGTCACTGGAAAAGGACCTGGAATAGTATGTGCTAGATCTGCCCTTCCTCTGGGACTTGACTTCCTGTTTGTGATGCCATGGGGAGCTGCCCTTCCATGTGCTCCCACCATTGGCAACTGCCCGTGAATAGACTGAGACCTTCTGAAACTGCGAGCTCAAATAAATCCCTCATCCCCTAAATTGTGAGTGTTGAGTGTTCTGTCATAGCAATAAAAGTAAGTAACTAAAACAAGGCTCTGCCTCCTGACGGCACGTTCAGCCATGAGCCTTCATGGAAGGGTCCACCCACGAATATAGCATCCTCATGACTCCATCTTCTCTCTAGGAACGGCTTAACCCGGTCAGGGTGACAACCAAGATCAACCGGCACAATCAATTATCCATTTACAAAATACGTTAGAAAAATCATCCTCTACCTTAGTTAGCATAAGTAATGTCACATACACTATTTAATTCCTTAGTGACTTTCGTTGAGGTTGTTTTTTTCTTTCTTCCTTTTTAGTGACACTGGAGTTGGGACTCATGGCCTCCCACAACCAAGGCTCAAGCTCCACCATTCGGCGACATCCACAGTCCTTTGTTTGCATTTTATTTTGAAATACCATCTTGGTACATTGTCTAGGCTGGCCTTAAACTTGTGATCCTCTTGTTTGAGCCTCTCAAACAATTGAAATACAAGTATGCACAACTACGTCTGTCTCCTTATTGTTTATGATACATAAAGCTTGATTGTTCTCATTCATAGTGTGTGTCAGTTACTTCTTCAAAATATAGATCCAGAAGAAATAGAAACATACAATCTCAGAACATTCTTTTTTCTCATGAACTAATTACAAATTTAAATTTTTACGCTACTTTATTGTAACACATGAAATTACTTAGTATGCCTAACAAGTATTTCTTAAGTCCATAGTGTAAAAAATCATTGCACTCACCACAAAAAAGGCTATGGAGTCTACATAATTGTAATTATTCATGCAAAAGACTTCACACAGCTTCTTAAAAACAAAGTGATTAATAATGTGGCATTGTGACATACAGAGGAAATACTTTTTTTAGTTTAGTAATATAGTTAAGATCATAATAGATGTAAATTCCAGACATACAAATGAAAAGATTGCTGTGATTTAATGAAACCAAAGCTTTGAACCGTGTCAAATTAATTCTGCTGAAATTTTTAACTTATTTCCCCCAAAGAGTAGTATGAGAAAATTACCACCACCCCTGCCCCTTATCAAAACTCATCTGACCTCGAAGGGAGCCAGGCTCCTCAAGCACCTCGTGATTTATTTCCTGCTCAAGGCTCCTGGGTGTGACAGTGCTGAGTCTATCAGGAGTCAAATGAGAAGAGATTAGCTCCCAGCACATCACATATCAGTGGGCATCCTTTGATCCAGACCAGAGCCCCGGGCGGTTCCAATATTACCCCCATGGAGCCTTCCCTATGTCACTGAGTCTCACGTCTAAATTAGCAGCGTCGGGAGGATCCCCTGGGAACTCCACGGGAAGGCGAGTTCTCAGCCTCAGCTATGAATGAGGCATTCTCAAGTACTGAGCAGGTCTTCTACAAGATTCCACTGCACCAAACTGAAGAACCCCCTTCCACAACGGGTACCGCTCTCCACGGGTGCTGAGGATGACGGCAGAATAAAGGAGCGTTGGCCAGAGGAGCCACTCTCAAATCGGTTATAAATAAAACAGTCTATGGGAAACTATGAGGAATCTAGAGAAACTAAAATAGAACTACTAGAGGGTTTAGCAATCCTGCTTCTGAGTACACATCCAAAGGAAATGAACACCGTGCATCCAAGACACGTCTGCATTCCCATGTTTGTGGCAGTGTTAGTCAACAGCCAAGATACGAGACCAGCCCAGGAGGCCAGCAGCAGAGCAATGGCTAAAGAGAATGTGGATATATACACACAGCAGACGGATTCGCAGCTCTGAAAAGAAGAAACTGTTGTCACTCACACCAACGTGAATGAACACGATGGACCAAGTGACGGAAGCCGGCACAGAGAGACGAGCAGCTCACGTTGTCCCTTGCGGGCACACTCTGAACACTAAACTCACAGGCCCAGGGCATCCTTGGCGACGCCCTGGGGGTCAGAGCGTAGGAAGTTTCAGTTAGACAAAAGAAATGTGCCTTTTGACATCAATTGCACAGCACGGTGACAACCGTTAATAACAGTGTGATGTAGGGGCGGGGAGTGCAGCTCTGTGGGGAAGTACTTGCCTAGTGTGAGGCCCTGGATTCCATACCAAGCACCACACATAAATTTTCAAAACTTCAATTAATAATAAGCCTTGTATATTTTAAGATTGATGAGTGAATTTTAAGTATTCTCTTCATATAAGATAATATGTGATTAGCTCGATTTAACCCTTCCAATTCATAACAATCTAACACATCCTAACATCTTTTTCTTTTTTGTTTTTTCTTAGCTCACGTCTTTTATTAACGCGTACACAATGACTTGTCTTCTGGTTTGTTGGAGCAGTAAGTGAGACAACACTTGCCACAGCGATGTCTGTCAAAATGGCCGGCCACAGAAACTCCAGCACCACACTCCTCCGAAGGGCACTGTCGAGGAAGATGACTGATTTTGCCATTTTCATCCACACTGTCATATTTCAGGGCTGCCAACTTAACCTTCCTTGTCTTGTGCTTATTTTTCTTGGGAGTGGCCCAGGAGTTCTTCCTTTTTTCAGCACCAGCATGACGTCTCAACCCAAGGTGAAGCATGGACTCCTTCTGAATATCGTAGGCAGGCAACGTACATCCATCCTCCAGCTGCTTGCCAGAGGAAATCCGTCTTTGCTGCTCAGGACGAATTCCTTCCTTGTCCCGGATCTTGGATCTTGGTCTTTACATTTTCTGAGGCTTCAGACTGGAGGGCAATAGTCTTGCCCATAAGGGTTTTTATGTAAATCTGCATCTTGGTGGCGGACCACTAAGGAAGAGGCGGGCACAGGTCCTTGGCGTTCCCAACGGAAGGCCCAGTGCTTAGGCGACCTCAGCAAATGCCTGCTGCTGTCCCGGAGGCTGTCTAACCCGCAGCAGAACTAGCTTGTGCCTTTCGGTTCTTCTTTCTCTGAGTGTATACTGAGTGAAGTAAGTATCTATTTCTCACTTTAGACTTCAGAATGCTCTCGAAATGGCAGGTTTTGACAATTTCAAAATGTTTTACAAGGATTTTCAGGGCAACTCACATTGCCGGGAGCTGCCGACTCGCAGAAGCTTCCCCTCTTCCCTGTCTTCTTTCTTTCCCCTTCCGTATTTTTCCCCATTGAGTGTTCACAACCTGGAAAAAAAAGAAAAAGAAAAGCTTCCCCCACACACATCATGTTAAACATACACATGTATTTTCCCATTTATAATAACATGTTTTTAAAATATGGCATGTTTTTACCGTGATGGAGGCTCTTTAAAGTCTGTTTTTCTCTTTATGGAAAAGAGTTAGTGTAACAGGGCTGCATCTGCCAAAGCACAGCCCAGCTGACGTCACCATGCCCAGGCTGCCGCCGTCCTGCCTGGACTTTCCCACCTCATTCACGATAAAGGTGGTTTGGAGGCAGGCAATGCTCACCTTTTGCTCCCTGCTTTCCAGCTCCACTTCTAAGCACTGAAAAAGCTTCTAAGGATTTTTGTTGTTACTGTTATTACGGGTTTTTTTTTTTTCTTTTCTTTAGCCTGTCTTTCTCCATGGAAAGTACCCATCTTTGCAGTTTCCCTTCCTATGCTGGGCGCAGTCTGAATCCACTTTCTGTAACAGCCTCAGTCTCTCTCTACAGTCCCTCCCTATCCCACCCTCTCCTCCCTGGCCCATTCTCTCCAGGCCATCTGGCACAGATGGCAACCTCATCCCCCTTAGCCCCTTGGCATTCAATACTCCTCTGTGTGGGACATTCCAGAACCCAGAACCTGCAAGACTACTGGCTTCCAGTCACGCAGACATCCGTCGCTGTGCTCCCGCATCACAGAGGCCACCTCAGACTGCACAACCCACCTGAACTTTGCTCTGTCCGATTATCTACTGTCCCTCTGAAAGGATCTCTATTTCTTTCTTTCTTTCTTTCTTTCTTTCTTTATTTATTTATTTATTTATTTATGTACTACTGGAGGATCAAACCCATAGCCTGTATGCTGAGCTACAGCCCCACCCCTTTTGATTTTTTTCATTTTTTGAAGCAGTGCATTGCTACGTTGCTAAGTTACCCAGGCTAGGCACAGGTCTGTGATCTTCCTGACTCAGCCTCTCAGAGTGCTGGAATTATAAGCCTATGCCACCAGGCATAGGCCTTTTGTATGTTTTTATGATAAAATATTTATATTCAATGTGTTATATTATAAAAATACAATCATGACTGTTTTTTCCAATATGCAAATACCCACATAAGAGACTTGAAATTCCATGGGACTGGTTTCTCACAGTGCTCAGGACACAAATGATATCTTCAGGAGGACAGGGACCTTGTCTGTCTTCTTGCTCACAGTACATGCCCCCCTCAAGCCAAATCCCATGCCCCACTGAAGAGTGCACCTGTGAAATACGCGTTTCACCAAGGACTTTTTAGTTGTCATTTCGTGGTTATTCCCCTAGATGCAACTCTTTTGACTCAAAGTAGCTAAAAGCATTTTGACCTGAGTTAGCCAAACAGAATGTTTCTTAAAGAATACAGGCTGTCTCACAGAAGCCGTAGGAATTCAGCTCCTTGGAGCAGTTGGAAGGAGGAGGGCTGTGTGTGTGACTCTGGCTCCCCCGTCCCAGTGTGCCCCCTTGCTGTGGTTCCCAGTCCTTCCGTACATCATGGTGGAAACACTCATCCTCCTGACCTAAGTGGCAGGAAGCGTGCGGCCAGTCCCATGCCACTCCCACTTCAGTTCCACAATTTCCAGGTAGCGACTCACTGGACTCAATGATGCTGGTTCCCAGCCTAGTAGAAATATGCAGGCACTTCAAGAAGACTGCATGTGCTTGTAGCATGAAGAGTGGGCAGTAGCTGTCTAGGTTTAGAAGGACAAAAATGACAACTTCTTGGGGGAAAAAGGACAGTTGAGAAGAGAGAGGTGATAAAGGGATGAAACTTCATCCATCCCCACTCTACCTAGAGAACTGAGCTGCATTCCGCCATTAGGATATTTGTGGACCAGCTGTTGGGAAGAAGCACAGAATTTTGTGCAGAGCTGTCAATTCCACTTCCTTCAAGTCCCACCCTCTAACCAAGAACTCTGTGCCCTGAGTCAATGTTCTCTTCTTCTCTTGCCTCCCTTAACCCTCTATAAGCAGAGGACAAGGCAAGGTGGCTCTGATGTATGACACGATGGTCCCACAGTGGCTCCAGAGAGTCCATACTCAATTTTGAGCGTCGTGTTGGTTCTACTGATCATTTAACAAGAGAGCATCTAAACCAGTCCAAAGATCCAGGGAAGCGCTGTCATGACACAAGCTGGATGGTGGCAGGCACAAACTAACAAGCCATCTGCAAGTGTGTACTGTCAGAGGAAATGCGAGACACACTTCAGTTTTCTTTTTTTTTTAAACACAGATACATTTCCACACATTAGAAGAAACAGTGTCATCCTGACATAAATGTGGCACTCATTCCGAGACCTGTGTGGGTTAGTGTGGAAGAGTTTTCTCACAAGTGGACATAAGATTGGCTGAGATGTCACCAGGCTCAGAGCTGCTGCTCCCGACACCCACACACAAATGATCCCAGGCAGATCACTAGGGCCCCTTCACACCCCCCCACCCCCCGCCAGGGCTCCCTGACAAATGGGGGCATCCGTGGTGGCAGCAGACAGACAGCTTCTGAAAGCCACTCCAGACGAGAGGAAGCCGAGACACCCTTACCCAGCCCGCCTCTGCCATTACTCAGACAAGAGTGATGGCAGCCCAGGAGACAGGGGAGGGGAGGAGGAGGAAGCCCCTGGTAAGAGAGGAACCAGACAGGTCCGTGCCACAGGGACCTCTCACCAGATGGGGCCCAAGGAGGTTGCAGAGGAGGAGGAGAAGAACCTCAACTCAATCCACACACAGGGCAGGTTGCGGGATCACCAACCTGAGTCACAGAAAAGGAGTTTTCAGAATGTATCTGTAAGAGGTATAAAGAGGTTTATAAGGCAGAATTTTTTAAATGTACACTCAAAATAATAGAGTGCTGCCCCCCCCCCCCCCGAGTGACATGCATGTGGATGTATTGGTGAGAACACGAGAGGTCCTCAGGATGCCTTCTCTAAGATGTGTATTCTGGTGTCTGTTGAGCTCGCCCATTAGAGGGGTGTATGGTTTGGATCTGGAGTGTCCCTAAACATATCCTGTGTTTGGAAGGTGATTGGATTGTGGGAGTTAACTGGATGAAATGAATTCACCATGGATTCCACGTGTTCTTAAAAGCTGGGGTATGGCCAAGAGGGTCAATCATGGAGGCTGTGTCCCAGAGGGATGTAGTCATGCCCAACTCCTTCCAGACCGCTCTGCTTCCAGCCATGATGGGATGAGCATCAGTTCTCCACCAGGTCCTCCACCAAGCTGTCATTGTCAGCTTACCATGCATGAGCAGACAGAGATCTCTAAATCGTGAGCCAAAATAAATCTTTCCTTCTTTATATTGTAGGTGCTGGGCATTGTGTCCCAGTGAACAGAAGGTGACTAGGACAGAGGCTATGTTACAATGCACACTGTTCACACGTGCATGGAACGGAGCTCTGCCATCCTTACCTCAGTGCATACCCTGAGGGTGGGGTTTCTAGGGGCAAAGGCTGCTGACAGGTGAGGGGTACAAGCTTGGAGCTCAGTTTACACACTCATCATCTCCAAGGCCCTTGGGAGCTTTTCCTGAAATAACTTCTGCATGCTGAGGGTGTAGCTTTTGTAAAAAGTACAATGTTAATATTGCAATTTGTAGTGTCTCATTTCTGCTCGCTTATGTCCCTTATCCTACTTCAACTCCACTCCACGCTCCCTCCGGTTCCCACACGCTGCTGCCCAGCTCGTGGCTTTTCCATCCAGCTCCTGGACACTCATGGGCCCCAGAACTCTAAGACCAAAGAGTGCATTAAGGCTCCTCCTAGACTGAAGTGCAGCTGAGTGACATCAGGTGAGGCTGTCAGCTGGTCTGGTCAGAGCACACTTACCTACACTTAACTGGCAAGGCCGAGGAATCCCAGCTACTCTGAAAGTTGAGGTTCAAAGACTCCAAGTTTAATTTAAACCCTGATCAACTCAGCAAGACTCTGTTTCAAATAAAAAAAAAAATCAGCCAGCTGTGGTGATGCACACCTATCACCCTAGTACATCCTAGCACTCTGAGAGGCCAAGATAGGTAAGTTTCACGTTCAAGTCCAGCCCGGGCACCTTAGCAAGACTCTGACTCAAGAAAATATCAGAATTCATTTTAAAAGACGAGAGAAGTAGCCTAATGCAAAGGCTCTGGTGCCATAAAACAAAATAAACAGAAACAAAAAATACACCTGCAACCACATGAGCTTGGTTATGCAGAGATAAGAGACTGGATAGAAATTGTAACATGTAAATGGCAACGTGACTACAGAAAACACAGAAGGCTCAAAAGCTGACAGTTACAACCAAGTGATTCTTAGCTGCAGCAGCTAGCTAGCTATAAGATAGTTTTGCTAGTAAGAAAATTGTCCAAAGAAACCAAAAATAAATAAATCAAACAGTTCATATTTGTGTTGCCTTTTTACTCCCTTTAATTGTTAAATTTATTAACCTATACATTTCTTATAATTTCTTATTAACATTTGTCAAATGATTACCTGCAGGCAGGGACCAAAATCAGAGCATAATCTAAGGCCTTCTGAGTAAACACCGTAATTTTCTCCATATCTATTTAGAATTTCTTCTTAAAATGGTAGTTTGAGCCCCTTTGTTTTCAGCCATGGGGGCCTCATTATCCCTTCATCTTGAAGTTCTTCAAAACAGTCTCTAACAACGAATAGTTTATGGTCAACAGAGACTTGATATAAAAAGAAAACACAAGAGGCCTTCCTTATTGTCATAAATTTAAACATGCCCACAGTAATAAAGGCAAGGTGGATATAGCAAAGTCTGGTAAAGCGCTACTTTCTCAAAGTCTGGTAAATGTCTACTTTCTCAAAGCACAGGAATTTCTCATCAAGGTGAATACTATTAAAAGATAGGCTTGGTCAGGCTGGGGGAATGGCTCAGAGGTTAAAGCACTTGCCTAGCAAGTGCTAAGTGCTTGAGTTCGACTCCCCAGCACCAAATAAGTCAGGTGTGGTGGTGCACATCTGTAATCCCAGCACTGGAGAGGCTGAAGCAGGAGCAATACTGTAAGTCCAGGGCCAGCTGGGGCTCCATAGTGAGTTCAGGACCCCTCCTGCCTTGATGTTCCTGCCTTAGAGCCAGCCTGCCATGAACTGACTCCTCAAAAGCCATGAGCTGAATTCTAAATTAAATCTCTCCCTTTTAGCTTGTGAGTGTCAAGCATGTGCCCCAATAACGGGAAAACTGACTAAGACGGTTGCCGTTGAGGAAAAATAAAACTCTAATCCTCAAATACAGAGCACTATTATTTTTAAATTTTTCTTCATATTTTTAATATTTTAAAGACATAATATTTACAATGAACTTGAGTATTTTGTGCACACATATATCGTGTCAACATAACCAGCTATTCCCCTTCTACTTTCTGGCCCTCCCACAACTCTCAGTCCCCCCATCTCTCACTGTCACCCCCATTCGGTTCTTTTTACATTATATAAGAAGACTAGAGAAGTAGCCTAATCCAAAGGCCCTGGTGCCATAAAGCATACATTATATACATAATCTCCCTTTCTCCTTCTCACCTTCTCAGCCTCCCTTTCCCTTTCACTCTCTATAAAGTCCGTCTTCTGACTTTCTTGCATGTCTCATACATTTTTAGGGTTTGGTTTTTCTCCTATTAGGAAAAATATACAATATTCAACTTTCAGGTCTGATTGATTTTGCTGAGCATCATGGTCTCAAGGTGCATCCATTTTCCTAAAAATAACTCAAATGGGTCATTGTTAAAACATGTCAATGTGTGACCATACTTATTCATCGCCATCAAAGTCAACAGATGTTGGAGTGAGAACGAGTAGACCATATTGCACCTGCTAGCCTCTAACTCCTGAAATCAAGTTTGTGCCTGTTGACCCTAACTTTAGATCCCACGGGCCATCTCTGTTACTGGGCTGCCCAGCTCTCAACCACTTGTGTTCTGAGGTCTTCTGCTGAGTCTCGGTGTTTTGCTAATGTTCACTCACTCCTTCTCTAGTGCACGCCATTGCTTGCAGCCTGACTTATACTTCAGCCTCTGCTGACATGCGTATTTCTTAAGAGTACTGCAAAGGAGAATTCCTGCACAGGGGGTTTGGTCTGAAATTACCTTCAAAGACTCTTAAAAAGCTAGGAATTTTTTTTTTTTTTATCGCCCCGTGAGTACAGGGATAGTTAGGATGAAATCCATCCAGCGGTTACAATATGAATACACTGCATTCAGGCACCACTCCACATGACCCAAGCAAGAACGTGCCCTGGAAAAGCAAGGACAGATGGACTATGAAGGGCTCGACCCAAGTGTGACCCCGAGAAAAGGGCCAGGCATCAAAACCACATCTGCAGTAATTCTGAGGATTAACTCTTTCCTCCTCATTCTCTTCCCATTTGAATAAAATAGGAAATTTGGTTGATCCTTGACCTTGATTGAATTTGCATCAGAAAATGCTGGGAAAGTGTGACTTGGTTTACGTCTTTTTCCACATCAAGGTCTCTACATGATTCAAAATATTGGATTACCTCATTCTTGAAAACGTACAAGTGGCCACAAATGACTACAATATTTTCTAATTTAAATAGTGAAAAAAATATTGATGGATGAGGACAAAAATCATAGCCTAAAACCCCAGGGCAGGTTTGGGTGGGTCACAAGAGAAGCAAATGTTGACACTGAGTCAAACTTATGGACCCCAGACTCAAATAAAAATTGAAACTTAGACTAGTGATAAGATGAGAAAGAAGGAGTTATATGATTAAAGAAGTGTTCACTGGGTTGCTTCATTTTCTTTGAGATTCTCCAGAAGCGCCCATGCCCTCCACTCGGGCTTTAGAAAATTGTAAGGTGGTCGCGACAGATACCAAAGTTCTGACACCCTTCCAACTTGGGACTTCCCAGTACATTTTGGTGCACAAGACCGAGCCTTCTTCAGTGTACAGAAACTCACTGACTTTCACCCACTAAATTCCTGCAGGTCTCCAAGCCCAGGAAAGAGGGAGTTTTCACATTTTTCTAGCCCACAGATCAAAGCACAAATTTTATCTTGAGGAAAATTCCCCTCTGCCTCACCCCCTAGAGATTTAAACCAATGCGTGAGGTTTATTCATGAGGCTCCAACAGAAAACATAAGGCATAATAATCATTTCTAGGCAGCCAACCGATGCAACTACACCACTGTTTATTTAGATTGCTCTTATCCTGCTTAAATGAATTGAATATGTCAGCCCCTTCCTGCCTCCTAACCCAGAAGGCTGAAAAGCACTTTCTGCTTCAGTCGAACCAGTTTGGTGTAAAACAACCAATGGCCTAAAAATTGCATCCAATCCAGCTCCACCGGTTGTTAACTCAAAATGTCACACAAATATACAGAAGGACGGATGCATTTTACAGTTTGCCAGAGCAGCAGCTGCCACGAAGCAGCTTCAGGCTGGCTGGCAGCATGAACTTTCCTACTGAGCACAGCCCTCTTTGGGGGGGTCCGAGCCATGCACCCCGCCCCCTTAGCCCGACTTCCCCACAGAGCCGGGCATTAGGGCTGAAGTAGAGATTCTGCCTGGGCAACTGAATGTACCCCACATTTCCTGAGATCAGCCGGTGGATCATCGTCTGCTGAGATCACAACTGTCGCAAGCAGAGGATGGCACGCAAGGAACGTTTCTAGCCATTTTGGTGGCGGGAATCGAATTTTCTTTTTTTGCAAGTTACGAAGTGAGTAGTTTATTTAAAAAGATGAAGAGAGAGGGAATAAGATAAAAGCTTCCATTAACTGAAAGAGTCCTGCAAAAAGTTGCCCAGGAATTGAATTTTCTAGAAATCCTTATCTTAGAACACATTTATAAAGATGTACCTATGGGAAGTGGCTGCTGTACTTTTATGACTGGATTAGGTTTTTTTGCATAGACCAACATCGAACAATTTTGATTTTGATTGTACCCCAGAAGTATAAAGAACAAGGAATAAATTCCTACACACAAATATTTCTGTTTTATTAATTTAGCAGGTACTCTTCTATTTTGTTCAAAGCAGTTTTGCTTCAAATATCTCAAAAAAAAAAAACATTTCCTCAAATCTTGAGTAAACAGCTAGAATGATTTTTATTTCTAGAGAGCTCTGCCATGGGGGTACCATTACTATATAGTGGGCCATTGTCAAATTGCAATTCTAATCATCTTGCTACGGGAGTTCATAATAGCCAGACACATGTGACCTTCCAGAGTTGATTTACTTTGGATCACGGCTTGATTCCCCCAAAGATTTGGCTATTTAACAAGGAATTACTACTGACTTAAATAAGTTCACAGAAGATACTGCGACTGCTACGTCTGCTACACACACAGACACAAGAGGTCCAGCGTACCTATAAATGGGCGATTCATTCTGGCCTGATTAGCAATGGTTTCCAAAGTGGCTCCGTTAATCCCCACCCAACCGCCCCCACCTCAACCCTGAACCAACAAAATCTTCAGCTTATTTAAGCTTGAAACTTGAGAAAATAATCTTATACTCTACTGGGACTCCCAAATGCAGCTGGAGGTGCTCCTCAGAGACCTTCCTGGGGTTGGTAGACACCTTCGTAAAAGGGTTTTATTAGCATTTAATTTATTTAATTTTGAAGGGATTAGACGAAATGTTAGCATAACGGACTGCAAGCCACATTCCACCATCAACAACCCAATGCCTGTGCTTTTTCCAAGGAAGTTACCGTATATTTTGAAAATGGCTTTCTAAGTCAGCCTGTTTTGCAGTTTGAGGTTTTCTGGAAGGGAGAAAAGATGAATAATTTGAGGTTTTTCCAGCTAACTAGCTACTTAAGAAGGAAGCATTAATAAGCCAAAACCTCGGTAAATCATGTCAATCTGTTTAAAAGCCAGTCCATGTTTTTAATTCCCACTGCTATCTGAAGAGAAATTATGATTCTCGATTTATTAGCCAAATCTGTGTTTGTAGTCATGGATCACAGCGGCCAGGTACTAAATTAGAAGGCACTGCAGATAAACTTTCACGTCGTAATGGGAGACTTCGCACAGCCCTCCTTCATGCCGGGGCAGTGCAAGAAAACGCATTAACCCTTTCACAAAGGCCTTCGGGCTCAGATTTGGGGAAAACAAATCAAGCGAAACCCACACAGATGATATCTCCAGCACACGCAGATGACTGTGGCGAAACGCATTTTTACTGATCTCTTCCTTCTGGGTCTGCTGTGTTTGATGCACTGACGTACAGTGAACGCAGGATGTCCACAGATGACTTTCCAGCCAGAAAATTAATTGTGCACCATGAAAGTGGGGAGGGGGAGGGAATACTCACCACCCCAAACAAAGAAAATTATCCGCTGGTTTACTGCAAGTCAGAGCTGGCACGGGAGACACAGGGCGCAAGCTTTTACGAGCTTCATACACGTGAGCCGCACCTCCCAGCGGCCAGTGCCCTGCCAACATCAGCCCCATGCCAGCGCTATCACTGGTCCTGCTGGCAGCCCCAAAATAAAACAAAGACTAGACTACTGGCCTTGAGAACGTCAGGAGGGAGGAACTGCGGCTTAGGAGCCATTTCTGTCAATTTCCTACATTTCTTAACAAGATTATGCTTGAAAGCCCCCTAAGAAGCCAACCCCTTCCTCCTGGCCCCGCTATCCCATCCAGAAGTCTAACTTGCCCAGAGTGGGCTGGAACTCAAGACCTTCCTGCCTCAGCCTCTCGGTGTGCTGAGACTGCAGGCCCCCAGCACAGAGCCTCCTTTGGCTTGGCACCCCTCGTGAGGGTGTTTCGGGGCAGCTGGAAGCCTCAATGAGGCACTGCAGTTGAGTTTCCCGCCTCGTCCAAGTCCGGTGGGAGAAACCCGGCTGTGTTTGTGGGTTCACAGGCCAAGGGCACGCCCACTTTAGTGCCCCAGCATTTCACTGTCATGAGCAGGCAGTCTACACCACCGACTTATGCAGCCAATGGAGGGTTACTTCCTCCACTTGCACTGGGGGGACAACGGGACCCCAGGCAGCCTGGAGCCGTGGGGAGCTCCCTCCAGGTGTCACCTGCCATCAGCTTCCTTCCCACAGGTTCTAACGGCCGCTGCAGCCAGAGCTGTGGACAGGATCGGTTTGCCGTGTCTCAGTGGCGAGGACGTGGATTGTCCATCCTCCTTCGTTCTGGTCATCCCATTCTCCATCCAGGTCCTGCGTGCACCCCAGAGTGCACGTGGGGCCCGCCCACAGGAGCTGGCATCACCCAGCTCGTGAGAGGCAAGGCTTTTGCCCAGTCCCAGCTAGGTGTTAAATGTGTTAGTTGGCTTTAAGCCTCCAACACACCCCTGTTGCAACATCTTTTTTTTCCCCCTTCTGTGGTATGGATGATCAAGCCCAGAGCCTCACACTGAGCTACATCCCAAGCACATTTTCATTTTTTATCTCGAGGCAGGGTCTCACCAAGTGGCTAAATTGCCCAGGCTTGGCTTAAACTTACAATCCTCTTGCCTCAACCTCCCTGTTACCGTTTGGGTTTGAAATATACCCCCAAAGCCTTGTGTATGGGAATGTTGAGGGTTATCTAAAGATATCATCTGCTGTTAGGAGGTGAAGCCTGGTTGGGATGGACAGATCACTGAGGGTGTGACCTGGAAGGACATCCCCCATCCTGGCTTCTCCTCAAGCCCGCATCCTTCCTCCTGCAATGCCTCAAGCAGCTGTTCTATACCAGACCCTTCCTGCCATTGCCAGACACCCATGAGTGGACTGAGGCCTCTGCAACTGTAATCTAACATAAACCTTTCCTCCCTTAAGTTGTGGGTGGAAGTATTGTGCCCCCGTATTGTGGTTTGGCTCTGGAATGTCCCCCAAAGTCTCGTGTATTAAAATGTTAAAGGATTGTCTGTGGAACCATGTGCTATTTGTAGATTGGAGCCTAGTCTAGAGGGATGGACTACAGGCATGTAAGTTAGGATCAAAGGTGTGTACATTAGGATTAAAGGCATGTAGTGGCTACACCTTCCACACTTGGATGCAGGAAGGGCTGGTCACTGGGCAGAGACCTGGAAGGATATGTAAGCGGTATCCTGCCTTCCTTGGAGGTCTAGGACTAGGACTGGGACTTGGACTGGTCTCACTTGGCCTCCTGTCTGTGATGTCCTGAGAAGCTGCCTCCACCTCTGCCTCTGCCATGTACTTCGATGGCTGCCGGCTGCCCCTGAATGGACTGTGACCATCTGAAACTGTGAGCTAAAATAAACCTTTCCTTTCCTAAAGTTTGTGGGTGTCGGGTATTGAGACACAGCAACAAAAAAGTAACTGAGACACCTGGGAATCAAAAGGTGACTAAGACGAAAGAATGTTAAATGTCAGTGAACACAGACCACACAAGGGCTAGGCGTGCCACTTCAGAGCCTCCTCTCTTGAAAGAAATGTGGGCATCTCCCAGCACATGACATAGAATATCATATAAAATCTGCTCTTGGGATGACGGCCTTTGAGTAGAAGCAGAGACTGAGGAAGTTCAAGTGATTTCAACCCCAGTGGCTATAACCTGTAAAATCAACTCATAGACCTTCCTCTCAACCACACCCCCAAAAACGATAGAACATAAATTTTAAAATGGCAGAAACCAAGGTCAATTCTGCTGTGAGATATTGAATTTCTAAATTTAGTGTGAATCCTAAATTGTTCAGAGATATTGTTTGTCTTTAATTATTATAATATTCCCATTCAATAAAAAATCAGGTGTTGTAATGCAGACTTTTAATTAAGCGAATTAGTTTTTGACGTTTTCTTGGGAAAAAAATGCTCCCAGTGTGGGCTTTTCACCCCTATACTTGCAATTAAAAACATTCCCTAGCACTTTTTAAATACTTTGGTAAGAAATATGCGATTTACAGCAACATACCAACTTTTTCTTCAGAGCTGATAAGGCAGCTGTTAACCCTATCCATCATGTATTTCAGCAAAAGGTGGAAATTTGCATTGAATATCAGGGACTGTTTTCATAGGGAAAGAGGCAAACACCACAATGCCCACGTAGGAGGTCTCCAAGCCCCCTCTCGGTACTCCTGGAACCCTATCTTGCATTCACTGAAGCAAAACCGGGCCTCATCTTACCTACCTTGTTCTTCTCTTTTCTTTCTTTTCTCAACTCCCCATTTTTCTGTTGCTACCTTCTTCTGGCTCTGTAAGCTGAGCAAGAGCCACCAGAGAAGCAACAGCTTTGCTAAGTTTCTGCTCGGTCTCACACCACACTCTTCCTACTAACTGTGATAAGAAAAGTCAAGTTCACCTTGGCCAGGACAAGGCATCTTCGCCCTGCCACTTTCATTCGTGTGTTGGTTTTGATGGTGGGGTAAACGAGCCTCATGTTCAAAGAAATCAAATACCCATCTACTTAGCAAAGGAAAATACCAGCGCTTTGTTTATGACATGAGGACTCCCTTTGACTTTCCTCTGATTAAGAAGTTTGACTCTTTAGGGAAGATGGGAAGGCAGGAAGGGGAAAGGGAAATGGTAATGATGAGGAGACAACATGCATATGCACCGCTGCCCCGAGTGGGATGTCGTTTTTATGAATCACAAACATATAGAATAAAAAGAAAGAAAGAAAGAAAGAAACAACAACAAAAGAAGTTAGACTTTTAAGCTAAGCGTGGTGGTACACATCCGTAATTCTAGCACTCTAAGAGGCCAAGGCATGGGGATCGCAATTCCAGCGCAGAACAGGCAACTTAAAAAGACCTTGTATAAAAAAAAATATTTAAAAAAGGCCTGGGATGTAGCTCCTGGATCCAATTCCTAGAACTATTAAAAAAAAAAGAAGAAGAAGAAGAAAGAAGTTAGATTTTTCAAAGCATATCCCACTTGTTGTATAGGTATATTAGGTTCCACAGAACTAGAAGTAAGGACTGGGAATTAATATCTGCCCCGTCTTCCTTGAGTTTCTTGCATTGAAACTCCCCTCCCCTGCTGGCAATTTGGGCTAGTTCGGGAGCGTGGAAAATTGATCTTTCATGACTCACAAAACATTTGCTTCTTCCCAAAGAAAGGAGGGGATGAACGGAGGAGTGGCATGTCTGCGTACTTGCGCATATTTGAAATCAGGTTCTTTGATATGCAATACTGATCCTATCGTGGGGGAAAAGAGAAAACATTTTTAAAATGCCCTTTTTAAAACACTCTGCTTCGTTTCATAAAACCTGAAAACCCGGAGAAGTCTAGCTAGTTATTCATCTTTGAAGTCACCTGCACAGTCAAACATTCCTACCTGTCTGTCTGTGGTTTCAAATGTTTGCTTTTGTCATAAAACAAATCTAACCTTACGAAGTTGTCAACTCTGCAGAATTATATCAGCTAGCTAAAAGCTTTCGTTTTGGTTCTGCAACAATGCGACAGAAAAAAAATGAAAAGGCAAGGCCAAGAGGCTCATGGTTTCAAACAACCTGCATGAATATGGGGAAAGAAAATTGCAGAACTAAAGCCATTGAATAATGGGCTGCGATCTTATCAATTTTCATAAATTAAGCAGGTTGAAACTGGTCAATGCATAGTGAGTAAATCAGAGACACTAAAATGTGACTGATGAAAATCAAACACTGTCAACTTGATTTTATCTGTAGGCAGATTTACCAACTTGTGGGGTGGCAAGGCCACCTGATCTGGGGCCCGACCAACCATCTGAGTGTGGTTCTGAAATCCAAGGCCACCTAAAGCTGCTTAGAAACTCAATCCCTGTCCCCACTAGACGACACTAGCTCTGTGTACCACCTGGAGACCATTTCCAATGGCCGTCACCACAGTGAAGAGAAGAAGTCATCACCACAATTGTTATGAAGGAAACAATGTTCGAAATTTGAACACATGATATACTTCTTATAAAAACCATTAGCATCTGCCAGACCTGGTGGTGGACACCTGTAATCCCAGCACTCGGGGAGACTGAGGCAGGAAGGTGGAAATTCAATCCCAGAGGAGCCAACTTAGTAATTCAGCAAGACACTTTTTCCAAATAAAAAATTACAAAGGGCTGAGGATGAAGTTCAGGGCAATGATCTTGGGTTCAACCCCCAGTGTCTCACACACACACACACACACACAAACACACACACACACACCCCTCTTATCATTGACGTACATGTATCTGATACTTTGCCAATGACACATGTGTGCACCATCTCATTGATCATCACAAAAATGCTAGAAGGGAGAAAATGGCATTATTTTCATTGCAAGAGGAGGAAAGTCACAGAGCAAAGAGGAGAGCGAAATTTGAACTGATGTTCTTCATAGCCAATGCACTTCTGACATGAATTCTGAGACTTTCTTCGACATTCCAACCTTCTTCTGGGGAAGCATTGCTTTTGCCTTCCAGGTGGCAGAGGCAGTGGTCCCAGTGGTGGCCCGTGACCCACGCCGAACTAATC
This sequence comes from Ctenodactylus gundi, assembly GCA_004027205.1. Classification (NCBI taxonomy): domain Eukaryota; kingdom Metazoa; phylum Chordata; class Mammalia; order Rodentia; family Ctenodactylidae; genus Ctenodactylus; species Ctenodactylus gundi. The sequence continues at coordinate 51,948 of PVKB01005846.1, forward strand.
AGATTCTCCCACGGTCTTGAATATTGTACAAAGGTCACATGGAGGGCAGGAAGGAAGCTGGAGCTTCGTAGGGGCAGCGCCAAGGGAGGGAAAAAGCCCCTGCAAGGAGCCCTCGGACTGTCACTGGGATGGGGTCTTTCCAAGGCCTGAGGCGTTGGTTCTCTCTTAGACTCCATGATCTACCAAGATCTTTCCCTTAAACCGTCTTTCTCGAGTGCTGCAGAGGATTTTCTGATGTTGGAAGACAAAGGCCCCTTCCAGAAAGCCTGCCATAGTGGTGACCATGATGGATACCCTGGGCTCCCAGGGATTAAGAAGAAAAGACATGAGCCAGATCGTCCAGAAATTCAAATTCTAGGAGAGACACGTATGTATAAAGAGTGATCAATACATGCAGCGAATGCTTAAATTTTAACATTGTATTACAGTAGAAGACACACTGCCACGAATTCTCCTCAAACCACCCCCCCCACCCCAATTACATCTATCCCGTTGCTACTGCCACCTTTGGAAGCAGATCTTTATTTTTTCTTTTAAGATAGTGTCTCAGCCTCTTGAATACTGGTATCATAGGCATGTACCACCGTGCCCAATTTACGTGGTGCCCTGGAATTGAACCCATCGTCTTGCTCTTGCTAGGTTGAATACTCCAACCACTGAGCCATATCCACAGCCCCTGAAATAAATTTGCCCCATCTTGATCCAGCCTGAGCACTCTGGCCCTTCCAGATTTAAGCTCCTAATCCATCACCACACACCTGTACTCTATAATCCACCACATGCCTGTCTTCCACCACAATGCTGATAACCCACCATGTTCCTTTAATCTACCCTTCCAGGCCAGTTCTCCATCTCCATAACATCCTAATATGTGAGACTTTTGGGGGACATTCCAAATCCAAACCACACTATCCCACCTCTGGCTCCCAAAAGACTCACCTTCACCTCTTCATGCACAATGCATTTAGTCCACTAAAAGTTGCCAAAGTCTTAACAGTTCCAGCACTGCTAAAAACCTGTGGAAATCAAAGAAATATTAAATACTTTTAACATACAATGGCACAGGGTGACCATTCCCATTTCAAAAAGGAGAAATAGGGAGATGGAAAACAGTCAGACCAAAACAAGTTCTAAACCAAGCAAGTCAAAGGTTAAATCCTGTATTTTCAAGCCCAGCACCTGGGTGAACTGTGGCAGGGCTGGTACGATGTGGGTTCCGAAGGGCTCATGTGTCCCCATTCTTAAAGCATCGCCGTCAACCTCCATCTTCTCCACGTTGGGCTGAATTCACTTGGATTATCTCAGCTGATGATCCACGCTCCTGGCTTCTATACATTTGTTGAGATCTCCATTGCACCTTGGACTTCTCCTTTACAACGTCACACGCTGCCCTCCCAGGGCACACTGCCTGGCCTCCAGGGCTTTCCTCTGAAATCTGGGTGGAAGCCTCTGTAACACTGCAACTCTTGCACTTTACAAACCTGTAGAACTAGGACGGTGTAGACATTGCCTAGGTCCGCCACCAGCTTGGGCTGCAGCCTGATGCCCTTGGACAAATGTTGCATTATCTTTTGAATTCTTAGGTGGCTGAGCTCCAGGTGGTTCTCTCTTTGGCTTCTTTTTAATGCTAAACTCTTTAACTTTTCTGTTCCTCTGCCCTACTGCAAGGTCTTTCAGTTGGGCAAAACTGAAACATTTTTATATCATATTTCCCTCTCAGTTTTCCCGTCCTATGCCATAGGGTTGGCCAAAATTGCCCTTAATCGCAGTTTCAGACAGTCCCTGGACAAGGGCAAAATGTTGACAAAACTTTCTGCCTGAGTGTAGCACGCACAATTTTTAGACTACTTACCAATAAAGTTTTCCTTCTCATCTAAAACTCCTTGAGCCTGGCCTTCCCAGTCCACACCTCTATCAGCATTCTAATCTTCTAAGTTCTGACCAGAATCTCACCCATTGAGCTCACCTTACAGCACTCTAAGGCTTCTTCAGCCAGCATCCTCAAACCTTTCCTAACTCTTCCTGAAAACCAGTTCCAAAGGCTACCAAACAATCAGGTAAAGTCACAGCAACAGCTCCACTCTTCTGGTACCAGTTTCTGTCTTAGTTACTTTTTTGTTGCTGTGACAAAATACCCAACAAGCGCAAATTTAGAGAGGAAAGATTTATTTTGGCTCACAGTTTCAGAATATTCCCGTCTATTCACAGGCAGCCAGCAAGAGTGGAAGCACACGGCAGGGATGGAGATGGAGGCAGCTCCTCCCAGCATTACCAACAGGAAGCCACGTGCCGGGGGGAAGGGGGGAAGTGATAGGGGGGAAGAAGCACATACCTTCCAGGTCCTGTCCCAGTGGGATTACAAACATACATCACCATGCCTGGCTTTAAGTGGTGATTGGGAATGGAACCCAGAGCCTTGAGCTTGCTCGGCAAGCACTTTAATTGCTGTGCCATTCCTCCATCCCCAAGGCCCCATCTCTTAATAGCACATGGCTCTAGATAAGCCATTCCATCCAAATACATGAGACTTTAGGGGATATTCTAGATCCAAACCACAACAGGGAACAATCCAACTTATGGTAGCTACTGCTGTCCAGGGCCATTCCGTGAAAAGGTGAGCAGAAAATAAGATGATGTTGGTGTGTCCGCATTCTCCTCGCTCGCCCGATCTGGCAAGACGCAACTTCTGACTCTTCCCCAAAGTCAAAATGATCGTGCAATGCCAACATTTTGGATTGATTCAGGATATCAAGGCAACCGCAAAAGCCCAACTAAGGCCATCCAGATCTGCTTCAGAAAACAGCAAGAACAACAGGTGCATGGTTTCAGAGAAAGGGGGAGTATGTTGAGGGCAGCTCACAGCAATGGGCCTTTTCCTGGAATTTATAATCTTCACTGAGATAGTCACCACCTATCTGGATCACGTCTCAGTCAAAGCTCTCCCAAGACTGTGGCACACGTCATAGCACAAGTGAACGAAACACTAATTCTCCTTATGAAATTTTCAAGAAAGTTCACAGGAAGTCAGGGGTTCACAGACAGCAATCACTTCCTTCTCAGAGATCCTCAGAATCCCCTGGCAACAACAGTGTGACTATGCAGCTGTGGCAGGGCTTAGAAAGTGACTTATTTATGTTTTCATTCTTTCAACATCCGCCTGTTGATTCATCATTTCATTTAAGGACTATAGAAAATGAAATTGATTAAAATAATGACATTAATAAAGACACCAACAAACATATTGCTTATCCCAGAGAAAGACACACATGTACTCAACACTCCCCGTGCTGTTTTCTGTCTTTGTTAGGCGGCAAAGCTACCAGAGCCAAGAAAAGAGGACTGATTGTCCAAGTCAGGGGGACCAGAGCCCCCATGGTGGATTGTCTAAGTCAGCAGGACTAGTGCTTCCATGGTTGATTGTCCAAGTTAGGAGGACCAGAGCTTCCATGGTTGTTTTTATCACATTCCTGTTGATGGTACAGGATATCCAGCATCCACCACTGAAGAGAGAAAAGGTTTATTTTAGCTCACAGTTTCAGAAAGTCTCCACATACTCATGGACAGCTGGCAACAGTGGGAGCACATCTCAGAGACCTAGCTGGAGAGAAGCTATTCAGCAGATGGCACACAGGAGGTCGAGAGAGGAGGAAGGTGAGGAGCTAGCATATAACCTCAGGGGTCAAACCCCAGTGATCCACCCCTTCTAGTTAGGTCCCTCCTCTTAACAGCTCGTGAAATTCACAGATAGTCCACAGCACCCACATGCACAAGGCTCTGGAGGAACATTCCAGATTCAAATCACAGCAGACACTGGCACTGACTCAGGTTCCAACAAACACTTAACATCTCGAAGTCTCAGATTTTTCATTTGCAAAGGAAACATCACAATTTTCTCTCCCATCGACTTGGTGAAGGATTTGATGTCTGTAGTTTGGATGTTGGACACAGGCTGGCGTCATGGGTTAAAGTCAAGGCGTTGCTGCTCACAAGCTGTAGCCCTATGATCCCAGCACCCTAGAAGGCGGAAGTAGGAGGATTCCAAGTTCCAGATCAACTAGGAAAACTTAGCAACTTAGTAAGACCGTATCTCAAAAATTAGAAATAAAATATGGGCTGGGATGGCGCTCAGTGTGAAGGCCCTGGGTTCAAGTCCCAGCGAATCCCTATTTAAAAAAAAAAAAAAAAAAAAAGCTAGGGTGTTGGTACAGCCGCATTCCTTTCTGGTAAAGGAGAAGGGGTTTTCTTGAGTTTTCAGTTCATGGAAGTGAGACCCCCTTTCCTAGTCCAAGTCCCCTTCCACCTTCAAGCTAGGATCAGATCATCACAGAGCTTTGTTCTTCCTCCCTCGAGCCCTTCCTCAGTCCTTAGTTAAGATTCTCAGCACTTGGGGTCTCTTCCTGGGCTTTGGTCACATGCCTGCACACTTACCAACACACACACACACACACATACACACACACACACACACAAGGTCTGGCCATCACTGATGAACTTTGGATAGTAAACTGGTGCTAGCACCTACTTTCCGTGACATCACTTCATTGGCATTAGTTTTCTATTTGGGAAAAATCTCTTCCTCCTGTGTGCACAAACTAAGCCAGGATCCCACCACTTGTCTTTTTTCTTTTTTCAATCCCTCAGGCTTGCCAAGTCCACATGCTTGCCTTTGAGAAATCTATCAGAACCAAGTTATCACAGCTCCCCACGCCCTCAGATACACTTTGAAATCAATCAAGTGACTAATAAATACCAATAGCTAAGACAAAAAAAAATGTTTTCATTAAAACAAGTTTGCCAGTTTGCCCGTCTACTGATAAGAAGCTCTCGGGAAATTAATTAACAGGATATTTTCTTAATTAACTCCCAAATTGCAGTTTGCAGCAGTAGACGCAGTGGGTAGCATGTGATCTTCAGAACACTTCTCCAAGTAGAAACGTGGTGCAGGAGGGAGACGCTAGGGCAGAAGAAGGCAGCGAACGCCTCTCTGCCATTTTGGAAAATCACACGTTAAGAATTCTACTGCTTGCCACACATGATTCATGAGGCCTCTTCCAGTAAGATAAAGCCACCCCTCTCCAGTAGAATAAAGCCACCTCCCCTCCCAGTTATTTTTAGATGTATGACTAATTTACAGTTGAAATAAAAAATTACATATGTGTGTGTGTGTGTGTGTGTGTGTGTGTGTGTGTGTGTGAAATAAAGTAGCAAACTTTCTGGCAAAGTGCAGTCAAGTGCTCGGTTGAACAAGGCCGCTCGCTGGTGGCACACACATATTCGCAGGCAAACAAGACGCAAGCCACCACAACAAACACGCTGGCCTCTGTTTTTCCCTCAGTGATTTTCTCCATCAGTGTTTCCCGTCTCTCCCCCAGTTTCAGGAGGTTGCAGGTAGTTTTGTTCCTAACCTTTCTGCAAGGAACTGTTCTAAGGTACTAAGTACTGAGCCCAGGCCCTTTGCCCTGAGCTCCACCCCTGGTCCTCCTATTTTTATTTATTATTATTTTGAGGCAGAATCACCTAAGTTGCCAAGCTGTTTAATCTGAAATTGAACTTGCAACATGCCTGCCTCAGCCTCCCAAAGTTCTGGGATTAGAGACACGTACCACCGCACCTGGCTCCACCAGGAATTTGTCCTGTCACAGATACACTGTGCACAGGTCTGTGTGCTTTATAGGCAGCAAGGACACCCCTCTCTCTGACCAATGGTGCCTTGTGAACTATGTGGCCAACCCAGTGCCCACCTTAGTGCCTCTGGTCACCTCCTCACTCCTGTCCATCGGGCTGAGCACACAGGAGAGAATCAAAGTCCTGTTCTTATTTTCATAAGACACATGCAGGGTATGCACACCACTAAACACAAAGCACATCCCCAAACTGGCATTCAGGAGCAAATATCAAAAGCCGGGAAACTCGGTTATAACTGAGAATACACATCGTTCACAGCACTCCGATGCTGCACTACGTAAGGCAGCTGTAGACACTTAGGGCCCAGGAAAGTGCTTCTGAGTGGCCCCAAGTCACAGCAGCTCTATTTGCAAAGCCCTGGTGTCCTGTACAGAATGTCACTTCCATGGACTTGGTCCCCATATTGGTGAAGCCCTTTGTTTTGTCCCCTTTCCCATTGTTGGGGCATAACACCCGACACCCATAACTTAGAGAAGAAGGGATTTATTTTGCTTCACAGTTTGAGTTCATGAGTGGCCAGCAGAAAGGGCAAGACAGAGGGCGTGGTAGAAGAAAATGTGCTCACTCACAGCCACTAGGAAGCAGAGAGAGAGAGAGAGAGAGAGAGAGAGTTAGGGACAAGAATACGCCACCCCACCAGATCCCACTGCTGTGACCCACCTCCAGCCAGCTGCTGACAGCCGCTAACAGCCCACTCAGCTACTGACCTGGCCAATGGTTGGATGCACTGAGGAGCAAAGCACCCCATGAGCCCTTGGGGGACATTTTAGATCTGAACAGCAGCACCCTTTCCCGAGCCTGTCTTACAGGAACCTGGGAAAAAATGATAACAAACCATCAGAACAGAAGAGAGATTTGCCTGTGTGAAGCTGGCTACTTGACTAACATCTCAGGAACAAGAATGACCAACGAAAGTCTATAACTTAACATCTGTTCTGAAAATAGCTGGGGACGGCCTTGTAGATGGAGTCCCAGGTAAAATCTGACACAGTCGTGAGAGGCTCAGTCTTTGTCTTGTCTCACCCTCTTGTTCATTCTACAGTACAAGGTGTGGCCAGGCCCAGTGCACAGGCCTGTAGTCTTAGCCCTCTGGCAGGCTGAGCCAGGAGGATCACAAGTCTGAGCCCAACTTGGGTAACACAGCAAATCTGGAAGACCCTGTCTCAAAATGGAAATGAAAAGTGGGCTGGGGATGTAGTTCAGTGTGAAGGTCTTGGGATCAGTCAGTACCACCCAATAAATAACTTATTAAACCTAAAATATTTTTTAATTAAAAATGGCTAATGTAAGGTGTATGCCCCTAATGATATTTAGAAAGTTGGAAACAGTAGGAAAAAATAAGTATTCACTTACAGAAGCAAATTTGTGTGAAGCCAGGTTGGAGGGAAGACATCAGCAAACAGAAAGCCAGAGGCTGGGGAGCCGAGAGGAGGCTGGAGTCGGAGGAGGCCAGGCCGCCGGATGGGATAGGCGGGCGTCCAGAAGGAAAAAAGCAGCAGCTGTGGGCTAGTGGGTAGAGTCGCCAGCCCGGCAGGGCAGTGCAGGACCCCTGGTCACTGCCACGGCAGCAGCGGAGGTGCTTTCTCAGCCTCGGGGTCATCAAACAGCCACCAGCTGAACCATCGGAGCCCCGCCTCCCCTTTCTGAACCTGCAGGGGGCTCGCTGGACCCGCGGGACCCGCGGAGTCCCGGCCTCCCCTCCTCCACGGACCCCACTTCTTCCCACCGCTTCCTTCACACACCCACTCTCACTTCCGCTGCTTCTCCTAAGTGATACGCCCTCCATGTCTCTTATGAATAACTTGTGGGGGATTAGAAACAGAGAGGTGGCTGGTGACCAAATTTGACTCCCAAGGGAGCAGGGAGAGGGAACTTGCCTTGCCGCCTCTGATTTTGTTTGTTTTTTTGTTTTTGAGACAAGGTCTTGTTCTGTAGCCCAGGCTGGTCCTGAACTCACTACCTACTCAGGGCCACCACACCTGGCTAGGTTTTATGCCGTGTTGGGAAATCAAACCAAGGGCCTTGCACATGCAAGGCAAGTGCTCTAATAGCTGAGCTACACCCCCAGCCCTCAACTAGCTGCCTTCGCATTATGGTGTCCCAGGATGCCTCCCAAAGGCCTCTCCCAGCCTGCAGGGCATGTCTGCTGTTGATCATATGAGCCTGCGCGCATTCGTCTCTTTTGCTTCCGGTTCACATGAAACCTTAACCTCGGTGCCCATGTGAAGAGACAATGAAGGGGAACTTTAACCCGGAACATGTTCACTTCAGGAATTATTTGTAAACTCTCCCACAAACACGTGACTCACACAGCTGCCCAACTGCTAAATGAAGACTGGAAGAAAAACAATTCTTATGCAGAGCTTCAGTTATTTCAATTCCTGGCATTGCAGATATCAATTACGCATAGTTCAGGATGCCCCTTGGGAAACAGAAATTTAGCCGACAAACAATGTAATCTTCATTATTAAGATTATCAGATAAATTGAGTCTCTCTTTACTGCATGTTGCAGATGCGGAGTATGTGTGCACGCATTGCATGCCTGGCTTCCTTCGCGTTAAATAAATGCAAAGAACTTTTCTGCTTCCATGAATAGGTTTGGGATAAAAATCTGTCATTGACGTCAACGTACCTCAGTCTTTTTTTTTAAGCTAAGATGTCCAGCTTCCTGTGTTTGCCCTGGCAGATCTGGCGTAAACCCCTTTACCTTGTGCCTTGGGCTCAGAGGCAGAAACAAACCCATAAAGAGGGAGCAGAGATAGTTCACCCTAGTCTGTCCCCCGCCCCAGCCTAGCATCCCCTTGCTCCTCACCAGCTCAGAGAGGGGGGCCAGCGGCGAGCCACAGTCCACGCCACTGATGTGAATTGACTCTTTGCTGAGTCAAACAGACAAGACAAGGACCCCAGAGGGATTTAAACTGCCTCGTTTGAGCTCTTCTCCTCCTGAGTTCCGAACAAGCTTTGAGGTTTCCAACCCTTCAAGTGACACAAGAGCCATCACTTGATTTTGTCCTCAGCTACCTCAGGAGGAAGTACACACTTCCTGTGGAGCTAATAGTGGCTAGTTGATTGTAACTTAGAAGACATTAAATGTGAATATTTATTAAACAAAAAAGTTCAGAAAATATCTTCCCATTGATTAAATAATACAGGGTGTCCCAAAAGTTGTTATATTTCTTCATATATGACCACTTTTGGGACAGTAGACACATCAAAATTAGTGCTTGAATAGTTTTCTTCTATCACTGGTTTTACTTCAAATGTTATGACAAATTAATCCTGAGCAAACACAATTTGGTTTTATATATATATATATATACACATATATATATATATGTATGTATGTATGTATACATATACATATATGTGTATGTATGTATATATACATATACATATATATGTGTATGTATATATGTATACATATACATATATGTGTATGTATGTATATATACATATACATATATATGTATATGTATATATATTTGTGAGTGTGTGTGTGTGTGTGTGTGTGTGTGTGTGTGTGTGTAAAATTTTAATATGCACGGTAACCTTTGGGATGCCCTGAATTTAGAATTAGTCACATATGAATAATCTCAGAGATGCTTTTGTCTTAAGTATCGCATACCATATGATGCCTTTGAGGAGTGTATTGTTTTATGGCTGTAGCTTGACTATTAACTTATTTTAAAATGAACCAGGGTGGGGAGGGAGAGGGACCAAAGGAGAGTGGGAAAGTCCTTCACACCTGGACAAGATACGTATGCGCACAAAATGCTCAAGTTCATTGTAAACCTTAAATTTTGTGCTTATACATATCAATAAAATGGGGGAAAATAAATAAATAAAATATATACAACTAAGAAAAAATTGTAATAAGAGAAGTTTTCAACACAGTATATAAGTTTGAAACGTTTCCCACTGGTCTCAAAGTAAGAGTTTACACCCATTTTTGTCATAAAAATTAGATGAGAAATGAAATGGAGGGCTTGAATTTCATTATGTACAAATCAATTTCATTCCTCATTAGAATTCCTTCACAAAAGGTATTAGGTAATTACCCTGTTATATTATAATGCGTGCGCATAAAATACCTCCGCAGTCGAGGTTAATTGAAGCCCCCCATCTCATTATTCCAAATGTCTCTAAACGGTATTGCATGGGGCAAATTAAAACAAAAGATATTCTTTAATAAACGCTCAAAGAAAATTGATACCACAGCAATACTAACCTCATGAAAGATGCTCCCAGATATATTTTTAAATTCTACTTTAAATATTCTTCATTTGCCAGATGTGTTTTATAGGAAGCAGAACGCTCACAAAGACAGTAAATAAATGCTCGCACACACTTGATTTTTCTAATATCAAAATCCAAGAGAAAAAATAAAAATTGTTAAGCACATTTTCAATAGTTTGTTTTTTCTATGTTTGTTATGATTTTATTCTAAATGTCCAAATAATCAGCAATATAGAAATAATTTGTGGACTATGTTAAAAATAATAGAAATTCCATTTCCCTGGCTTTTTTACTATTTACTAATGGAAACTCCTGTTTAAATTTTTAATCATTTGTCTGCCTTTAGTTGACATTTTAAAAGCAGCCCAAGCCAAAAATATCCACTGGTATGTGCATGCATGCATGTGTGTGTGTTTGTGTATGTGTATGTGTGTGTGTGTGTGTGTGCGTTTGTATGTGTTTATGTGTGTGTTACATTACAGGAAAAATAAAATATTTGTTCCATAAAAACTATGTTAAGGTATCAATGAAAATGTTTGCCCTGAAGAAGTATAACCAAGTCATGCCACTTGGATATAGGCAGGGTAGTTTGGGTAAAACTGTAATTGACATTTCCTTCTCATTATGAGGACAATTGATAAGATTCTTTGAAAATAAAAATACAGAAAGAAGTATTTACCATCTCACATGCATGACCATTAATTAAACCTGAAAATCAGGTAACTTAGGAAATAGAAAATACCTTATGCACTTCCATCCAGTTGTGGAAGAATGGACAGAATTGCTGACATGCATGGACTCTGTGGGCAGGAGGGACACGGGAGACCCACCTTGGTTATCCCCAGGACCATTAAGAGAAGTTCTTACAAATCTCTGTCGCCTGCCATTATTAATAAGGTCCTTTGCCCCTCGCTCTTACTTCACGGTCCTAGCGAAACCAGAAATACTCCCTTCAGCAAGAAAGTAGAAAAGGGCGAATCCCGATCAGCAGAAGACGCCGCGCAGGTGGGACACTGCCGGTTGCAGCGCCATTGCATTCACGATTTACACGCCTGAAACTTGACACTCGCAGGCGCCTCTGCAGCAGAGGGGGTGATTTATGAAGGGGTGACTCGTGCCCCACCGGAACTGAGAGCACTTTCTCCTTAAACTTAATCTTCCCTGGCCAGGAAGCAGAATTTTGATTGGAAGGTTCTGTCACAGCCACTTTGAGGGATGGTGGCACTTTGCATCAGCCTAACCCAAGGCCCCCCTTCCAACAGAGCTATCACTCAAGATCCCTGGCGTGCACACACACACACACACACACACACACACACACTCCAAGAAGGGATGCTCTCGCCGCCAGGCCCGGCCCCGCCAGCCCTTCCGCTGACAGATGAGCTGCTGCGCGCGCACTGTCAAGGTGGGTAGCACCTGTCCCTGTAACTCACCCCGGATTTACAGCTTGTCAGGGCGGCGCAGGGCGGCCCACGGGGCCTGTCGATCGCTGCCTGCGGCCTTCTGGGCAGAGCTGGCCCTCTAGTCCTCACAGCGCTCCAGAAAGTTTGATGAGGTCTCATAAAATTCCGCAAGAAACTCAACGAAAGGCCTCCTGGTTAGACGCAGGTAGAGACGTATGGTGTTGCAAGACAGAGCCCGTTTAATAAAACCTCTGTGGTCACACTGGTTTTTTGATCGTACATCCTTTTTTTTCTTACTTTGTTTTTTCTTTGGTCCCTTTGGGAGAGAATAGACACAGGGAGCTACAGTGGCATGAGTTAAGATTCTACTGGACGCGGCGTGCTGCAGTGACTGACTTTTTTGTGCGGGGAGCAAAGGGCTGTGTGTGTTCTGTGAGTGTGTGTGAGTGCACGCAGGTGTGTGCACTCATGAGCAGGCATGTATGAGTGTGTGCACGTGTGTGTTGGAATTGATGACAGACACATCCTGACACATTCTCATCTCAGGAGAATGGAAAATGGTTAAAGGTGTTTTCTGTCCGTACCAAGAGCAAAGCCATAGGCCACACCATACTCCCAGGTTCTTAGTAGAAAACGTTTCGTCTTGCACCTTGCTAAGTATCACATCAGTGTGAATCTAACAGCAAGACGGGAAAGTGGAGAAAAGGATGGGCCAAAAGAAAAGCTGAGTCCACGGTGCCGCCGAAGTGGGCAGCCAGCCAGCACCCAGCCGGGTGGGCCGCTCCTGAGCACAGGCAGCCTCGGCCCAGCCGGGCTAACACGGGAGCAGTGGTGAGCAGTGGTCAGATGGGCAGAGGAGCCGGCAAGCAGCAGGACAGGGCCAAGGACACAGGAGGCAGGGAGGCCCCTTCACAGGCAGATGTGGGGAAGCAGATCCTCCGTAAGATCAGGGAAGGGTGGAGTCCCTGGGCCGCAGCACACGGCGCTGGCACCCCTCGGCAACCAAGCCGCCAGGCATCCCTGCAGCAAGCTGTGCCAAGAGAGACTGGCGGCTGAGTCAATGCCAGGAAGATTTCCAGCTCTCTTTCCAAAGACAAGGCCACCAGAAGCCCATCATTCGCCACCCCTAAGCCAGCTCCACAGTCATGGCAGCACCACAGTGACACATCCGGCTGGGGGCAGGGATCACTGACGGAAGGAAGGAGGCGGCCCATACTTCCCACTGCCTGGCACCGATGGAAGGAGGAAGGGCCTCTAATTCCCCTGAGCTTGGGTGAAGCCAATGATCCCAGGGACTGTCCACAGCGAGAATAAAAGGAACTTTAAGCCTAGAAGATGTGTGTTATTAGGAGACCAGGTAGTTCCCCTGGCTGCCGAGGTGTTTGTGGGCACACTGTGCCAGGGATCGGGAGGATACCTCCCCACCCATTTTCCTTATTCTGAGGACACATCTAAGGAAAGTTCAGGGGAGTCAGGAATTTCAACTCATCATCTGGCCTAGATTTTAAAGTTTTTTCCTCAAGCTTGTATGAATCTGTTTGTAAATGCATTTGAACTGGCATTTATGCCAAAGCACATGGCCCCACACATGTTGTCTCTAACTATATTAATACAGAGAGGAGGGCCAACCGAGTACCAAGAATGAGAAAAACATAGCATTGTGGCTAGAAAACCTGGATGCAACTTCAGATCTACTCTGCACTCTATGCCATTTGCATTTTTTGAAAAGAGGTGTGTGATTTCTGCGAGAGAATGCATCATTACAGCTAAGCACAAGCACGGCAACAGAATGTAAGCCACAAGCTGCCAAGAAGTATACAGGAGCCAGCACCAGACAAAGCCAGAGTCACCATCCAGCCCAAGGACACAGGTTACTCACAGAGCAACTTCAGACAAGTGACTCACCCTTTCTGTGCCTTACAACACTCGTCAGTTAAACTGCAGAAGCTGAAGACCCACTGATTGGCTTTGAAGATTCAACAGTGATGTTTATGTGCAACTGACAGAACCAGCTCCTTCCACACACACACACAGGCCCACCCACCTCGACCAGCGCGTTTCCGTCGTCCTTGTCCCTTTCCGAAGCAGTTCTGAAAGCAGCTTCTCTTCAGTCGCGCTGTCGTGACTATTCTCAGCGCGCATGTGAGGCCTGATCCGGGGAAAGGGACTTCTAAGTTTCTAAGTTGCCCCACTGGGCTGAACGTCGTGGAAGATTCGAAACCTTTACCTGCTAGGGTCACTTTCACTCAGGGCAAGAGCCCGAAGTTGCGGACCTGGAGGACGAGGACTCGCTGCCAGGTTCTTGGGGCTTGCCTTTCCATCAGATGGCACTCAGCAACGACACTCGCCATGGTTTTGACTTCTAGAACTGCTTGAAAAAGTGTGACAAATGACAGGACAAGCGTGTTCCAAGTGGGGGAGAGGGGATTTTGAGGAGAAGATTAAGATATGTGACGTTTACCATAGGAAAAAAAACTGCCTTTTCATTTAAAAATTCAGCACTCACTTCGGTCACACCCTCTATTGGTGGTCCCTCTTCATCCTTAGAATATGCGTTCCACAGAGCAGGGATTTTTGTCTGTGAACTCACCACTGTGTCTCTGGAGTACAATTCAGCAGACCAGAAACGTTCCGTTGGTGTTAACATTTGTGTAAACCTCTCTGACTTCTGTTTTCAGCGTGGTAGAAGAGCCTACAAAGTGGGACCCATGAATTTTTCAAATATTTTTTTCATCTTGTTTTTTCAATGGTGCTTTGTGAACAATAGGGAACAGCAATCAGCCAAACACATCAATGGAGACACCAATACATGCTCAGTCATTCATGAGTTTGCCTCAAAGGTGATGTCCATGACCTTCATAAACCAAGCAATCCTGGGAACATTGTTCTCTCTCACTAGGTAAGTTCTTTGCTTCTTGAAACACCTGGAAACTATATTTCTACCTGGATATACAAGATGGACCAACACGCTATAGCTCCTTGACCTGCCTCCTGCCAGAAAGGCACAAAAAACTCAATTCCTGGCAAAACCCTCCCCTCACCACAGCTATTGTGCTCAGTAGGATGATTTGGAGCAACTCAGTCGTTTCAGATGAGCTGTCTAAAGATGTAAATGACCAACAAGATCCTTGCTTCCTGGAAGTATTGCATTGAAGAGGAATGTGTAGCCCAGTTTGAGCAGCTGTTGGTGAGACATACTGGGAACAAACTTCTGAGGTTCCTCGTCAGTCTCTGAAGAATAAGACTTCAGCTCAGCTCCCATTCTCGCCAGACTGCAAACCTCTAGAAGAGAATCCACACAGTTGAACTCATAGACGTGGAGAAGTTGGCTTGCCACTAGGAGCGACATCATAGCCCTAACACAGCTCATGTTAGCATCTGTGCATCTCCTTGTGTGGTTTACATTCATTGTCCAAACTTCCTACAGAAAAGTAAGAGAAGGTGTTCTGTACATCTATGCATCAGCATGAGAGAGGAAGAAAAGGGACAGGAAGTCTGAGAAGCTCAGGGGTTGGGTGTTGCACAGCTAACCAGATCAGGACTAGCCTGAGTCATCCTTAAGTCTCTTTATGTTAACGTTGCATAAACCCAAGCACCTCTGTATACCTGACTCTTATTAAAGATTTATGAGTTTCTTTGTTGCCATGATTTTTCTGCCTCCTAAACAGTGACAAAGGTAAACAGCAAAAGAACTAAAGTCTAAAGATATCAGGTTTGTGCGGTGTCCAGATTCGAACATTGACATTTTAGCCCTCAGAATATGTCTGTACTTGGAGAAAGGGCATTTAAAATTGTTCCACTTAAAATGAGATCATTTGAACTGCACCTAATCCAACATGATTGGTGTCTTCATAAGAATAGGAGATTGGGGCACATGGAAGGACAAGGCATGAGCACACAGAGAAGAAAGACCCTTTGGGTATAGCACAGCGAGGCAGCCCTCTGTGGGACAGAGACAGGTGGCAGGAGAATCTCACCTTGCTATCACACTCACCTTGGACTTCCAGCTCCCAGAACCATAAGAACATGAAGTTCTGTTGTTTAAGCCTCATCCTGTCTCTGGCCTTTTGCTGTGAGAGCTTCAATAAACTAACCTAGCTCAGGTTTCTTTGAAAACACCTCAGGAAAAAAAAAAATGCAGAACATAAAACAGTGATACAAAGATCAGCCAACTTCCAGGACGTAGGAAAAGAGAAAAAGGAAAGAAAGAAAGAAAGAAAGAAAGAAAGAAAGAAAGAAAGAAAGAAAGAAAAAGAAAGAACAAAAGAATGAATGAAAGGAAGGAGGGAGAAAGAAGAAAGAAGGGAAGAAAGAGAAAGGAAGACAAAAAAGACTGGAATGACATCTTTAAGATATCGGAGGAATTTCTCAAATTCAAAATTCTACATCTACCAAAAAAGAAAATAAATCTATTGAAATAAGCATCAAATAAATGCAATTTCAGATAAGCATAATCTGAGTAAACTTGTCACCAACCAACTTGAATAGTGAAAAAGTCCTTCAAGCTAAGGAGAAGTTTAAATCTACACTAAAGAATGAATAATGCCCCAAAATGATAAATATTTGGGTAAAATAAATATATAATTATAAAACTCAAACTCTTAGCTTGTGATAAAAATGTTTAATAATTTATCCACATGCTTTTTGGGGTGGATGCGTGTGCATACCCGCCGTCCCACACGCAGTGGTTAGTGGAAGCAAGTAACCCTATAATGGCATATTATGAGGGGCTGTCAGTAGCATGTTCACATCCTTCTTTGGAAAATTTGTAGCTATGACTAATTTTATAACCAGAAGAACTTATTTTTTAAAGCTAAGTAGATTAGTATCTTCTAATTCATTGATGAAAGGAGGACACTGTTCTCTGGGCTCACATAGGGAAAGGGAGATCGAAACGTAATTAAAGACAGTAAAAACAAAGCCAAGCAGCGTAATGATGATTCTCAGGGTCGTTAATGTTGAGATGACCCTCACAGTCTGCCTGTAGTGCGATAAGTACAGAGACGTGGCGTCATCTCTGAAAAACTCTTTTCAAAAAGCTTCAGCCTGGATTCAGTCTAACTTGGAGATCTCCACCCTAAGGAACTGTAAATGGAGTGGACACAGAAACTAGAAGCCAGATGAAGTCCACCGCAGGGAACCAGGGCCCCGACTCTAGGAGGAGGGATCGTCTACCATAAGCATTCCAGGCTCTTCGACCTATCAAAAGGGAGGAAGAGAAATCAGGGGATGCACGCCAAATAGCATGTGGAAAACTTGACCATAGAGCTGTAGAAGACACCTTAGGGACAAATTAGGAAAACGTCACTGAGGTTTGGCTCTTACGTGCCGTAACAGATTAGTAATCACTTTGTCAGATGTTGTTGTAGACTTTTGACAGTACGCTTTTATTTCTTTGTGGTGTAATCTGAATTTGCCCAGGGCAAATGCTGTGTTACCAATAACATACACAGGGGGAAAAAAGGCTCAAAAATGAAATACGGGTAATATTAAAACTCTGTAGTAGGTTGACAAAATGGCTAGCTCCTCCAAACAAGTCCATAACCCAGTCCTGGGGACATAATCATGATTGTTACCTTACAAGACCAAAAAAGGGTCGTTGCAAACGGGATCACATTTCAATCTTGACTTGGGGAAATGATACTGGATTATTAGATACATCCTAAATGCAGCTACGTGTATCGTTCTGAAAGTGAAGTAGAGAACGTTCGACACACAGAGAAATGAAAGTGGTGGAAGAAGAAAGCTATTCAGAAGCTAGCCTTGAAAGTTTTGAATGGTGTGGCCACAGACCAAGGAGTAGCAGCAGCCACGACAAACTGGAAGAGGCCGGGAACTAATTCTGTCCTCCAGTCCCACTGCAGACGCAGTCCTGCTAGGACCCTGATCCAGCCACACATTTGAATTTCGCACACCTGATCTTCAGACCTGTGCAAGGAACTCTTTGCTTTTTTAAGCTACCATGTTTATGGTATTTATTACAGAGACAGTAGGAAACTAACACATATCTTTGTGGAAGTTTATTTCAATTTTCTCATTTCGTCAATGTTTAAAATCTTTCATGATTGAAAAATTTAGGTTGGGAAATTGGAGGGTTTTTTTGGAGAAAGCGTATTTTTAAAAACTCTCTCAAAGAGCAGGAAATATATATACCAAGAGTTAAATACAAGTACTAACATCAGACGAGTAGCCCGGATGGTATGTTAACATACTACAATTTTGAAATAGTTTTTCTTCTGTTAAAACATCTTTCTTATTTGACAAATGTTAAATTACTTCATGTTCCGACTGATGAACCCCATATTATATCATCGGGATGAAATATACAGGAACTAACCTTTCAGGATCCAATTACTCCCAAGCGTTAGGAAAAACTGTACTTGTAGATTTTTTGGTTTGTTTTTCTTTTTCTTTTTTTAACATTGTGGCTTCCAAGTCATTCTTAATTTTGTAAACTGTATTTTCTGTGACTTCTCTCTCCTCCAAAGCTGTAACATAAGTTATCCAAATTTGCTGCCACAGAATTTATTCTGGCAAAGAAAACTATTGGCATGAAATAAAAATTGTGGCTCAGGAAAGCAGAGAAACCCCTTCAAGTGATCTGTCATATTTTGTGTGAGGTTTTTCCTCCCATCGCAAGATATTTGGCTTGGAAACAATAACCTCACAGGAGCAGATGAACTGTTATGTCATCACGCACTAAAGGGAGACAGAACAAAATATGTCCAACTTACAAGAAATTTTCCAATTAATTTCCCTTTTCTGATGATACTGCACTTAGCAGTGTGGGTATACTGGTAAGTGTTTGGCACCGCTGCGCATGAGCAGTCCAATACAAACGCAGGAGCCCCTTGACAAGAACAGTTATCCACTTGCTGTTTTCTGAGCCAACTTTTTTAAAGAAAGAGCACAGATTCTAATCTGTTTGTGTATGAAACAGAATTATAGGTAGGGAATTGAGACTGAAGGAATGGGAAGTAAAGTTGTGGAAATATTTAAAGGCGGTGGGTTATCCAACATATCAATGAATTTGGAATGGAAATTCATTCTTACATTTTAATGTACATGTGTCTGATATTCTAGCCATGCGTGGTGCTTGAGCAGAATTACAAACCACATTTCAAGGGCAGAGAAGTCTTAGGCGGCTGGGAAGATGTCGATCTTTTCTCCCCTTTCTGTGCAAGCAGCTGCTCTCCACCGAGCGCTCCATGTCTGAAGAGTTAGCACTTTCCTTGGGTGGATGCAGAGCCCCTTCCCAGGAGGGTCCCCAGGCTGGGCCTTCCCACTGTGGCAAGTACTAGGGAGAAGGCGGGTTTCCGGATCGGTCAGCAGATTGGCCAAGTCTTCCACGGGCTCTGCTGGATTCCACACGCGGCACCTTTGGGAGCCCTATGTGGGCAGCCAAAAACACAGGTTGAGAGTCACAGATCACGTCTCTGTCTGGGGACGGTGTCCCTAGGTCGTCTGGGAGCTGCTGTGTGCAGAGTATATGTTACAAACTGACGAAAGCAAGATCCGCAAGTCCTTTGCAATTCTGCCTCCAGGTCTGGGTACTTTGTGTGAATAGCCCTCCTCTGCCTTACCAGAGAAGTAAAGGAATTCATGCAGTATGTGATTCAGCCCAACTAGACGACTCTGGGATTGCTAAGTGGCCTAAAAGTGGAAGGATTTGATATTGAAAAGAGATTCACCCTTACTGAACATTACGGTTCAGAGTGAACTTACCTGCATTTCTAAAATGATTCTTCCAGAATTGAATACAGTTATGTCAAAATTGATTTAGAAGAATATATTTTCAAATAAAGACAAACATTCTAGGGAGCAAAGAGAACAGAAAAATTGGGAATAATAACTAAAAGGTTATGATGGTAAAGAGTAGTGACAGCAGAAATAGAATGAAGAGGAGAAGCAGCTGTGTGGGGACACAGATATGGCACAGGCCAAGAACACACTGCTAGAGGCTGGGAGAAAAAGCGGGAATTATTTACCACGTGGGCATGGTGCATTGGCCACTTAAAAACTAAGGAATAAATCGGCACTATTACATCACTCTTAGCACTAACACAACATCCAGATGGAACAAATACTTATAATGCTAAGTTATACAAAGGGAACAACTATTAATGTGGGTAACCTAGCCCAGTAAAAGTTTTCTAAACCCAAAGCAAAGGAGATAAAATAGAAAGCAGATAGACAATAAATAAACAGACAGGCAGACAGATTTATAGATACTTATTGGGTAGAATATACAAAATATAGAATATAGATAGATTTATATAGATACTTATTGGGTAGAATATACAAAATTGGGAGGGACTGAGCGTCACATGCCTATCATCACAGTGACTTAGGAAGCTGAGGCAGGAGGATTGCAAGCTCTAGGCCAGCCTTGGACATTCAGTAAGACACAATCTCAGAAACAAAAGAGCGAAAGAAAAAAGAAAGAGTGTAACTGGCCCTGCGCTTGCTCTTAACAACTACCACCAAAAGAGAAGTAGAAAAATAATGGAAAATGTAACAAGAATAAGTCAGCTTTAAAAAGTGACAATAACTTTAAAAATACACCACACATAACAATGGGCAAGTTTTCTCGATAGGAAACTTTCTTGGAAGCCAGCAGGGAAAGGTGCCTGCCCCGCTCCTAAAGGGAGAATAGGGACAAAGCATCCCTTTGTATGAGACACCATGGAAGTGGCCACTGGTAATGTGGACAGATGATCCAGCTCACAAATGATTCGATTCAAATAACAAAAAGATGTCATTTTCAACCGTGAAATTGGCAGCAGGGAGAAGATGAGTAACACCTGGTGTTGGCAAGATCTGGGGAAAGCAAGCCGCCGCACGCTGCTGGTGGGAGTACTGAAATGGGCTGAGGTTTGTGGAAGGAGAAATTGCCCTATCTACTGAAAGCATTAATATCTGTATTGTTTAGCTACCACTTCACACCCAGCAGTCTATCCCAATGAGAAACACACCACTGTGGTGCTAGCCCAAGCACAGCTCTGGCCAAAGTTCAGAGCCCAGGGAAGGTCTGGTAACCAGAACTTCATCCCCACTGATCCAGGGGACGAACCACTTAGCTAATGATTTATGCGGCCAGGGATAGAAATTTGGAGGGACTGGGGATAGCTTTGTCACTTGGAAACAAGAAAGGATAGCCGTCTTCCTTGAGTCTTCTCAAGGTCCTTTGAGATGGGTTTTTGTGGTGAGCAGATTCCCAGAACACAAGGATTTCTTAATCCTTCTCTTTTCCAGAACCCCAGATCTTAAATATGATACAAGATGGCCACCCCCAGAATGGCAGTCTTTCTGGGCAAGTGGAACCATCTCCAGGGGCCCCTTCCTCACCTTTCTCCGGATTGTAGCAGCAAAATTTTCCTACCTCCCTTCCACAGCCTGGGGCACTGCGGACCTTCCCACCAAGATGAAGACTCAACATCATTTACTCTGTTAACTGCAATTAGTCTAAGAAGGCATGTCCAACAGATAGTCCACCATTTTTTGCTTTTTTTTTTTTTTTTTGAATGAAGAGATACTACTTGGGGCCAGTATATATAAAATATACGATATAATTTAGTTACTGTGTATGTACTAAAACCTCACTTTTGTATTTTTTTCATTGTAACATTTAAAAACCCTGGGTTAAAAAAGTCAAAAACAAAACCAAAACAAATCATGGTGGGCCACAGGTAGGACACCCTCACCTAAGGGGCATCTGCCTTGCCAGGACTTCTAACGGCGAGTTACGACATTGGCGCTGCCCTCTGTTTCTGATACAAAAGTCCTTGTCAAGAGAGCAGCAGGTCACAGGCTAAGCGAGGCAGAAGTGGGGCCGCTGCCGAGAACCGAAGGATCCTTGTCGCCTTGCTTTCCCTGGTTCTTAAGCTGGGAAATGGTTCTAATTACCGTCTGCTTGCATTCATCATCCTCAGTATTTGGGAGGCACCTGCAAAGGACATGAAGGACTTAGGATTATAAAACCGGGTGAGGGAGACCTTTGGGGTCCCCCTGCCAGGGATCACGGAGATGTGTTATCGCTGTTGTTCTAGGTGTTGTGGCTGCTTGATGTGGCTCAGGCGGAGGCCGAGCCACGAAAGACACGGGGAGTCACGTCCAGCCCTCCTCCTGGCTCTCTGCTCCTCCTTCTTCATATCTGTGGCAAAGGGGAAGAGGTTGTTCTGCCTGTTTCTCACATCACACCTTCCTCCTTGTCTCTAGATGGACCCTGAGGCTTTTCAGCCAGTTAAAATGTGTCCCACTCGCCAAGGCCCCCAAGTCCTAATAGCAACAAATAAGGGATTTGAAAACTCCAGCTTGAGAGAGTAGCTGGTGTGCTCCTGAGCAGTGACATCCTGTAGTCCCAGCAGTCTAGTAGGCTGAGGCTGGAAGATCAGGAGTTAAGAGCCCCCAAGCTGGGTAACTTAGCAACTTAGAAAATTTCTGTCTCAAAATTTAAAAATATTTAAAAGAACAAGATGTAGATTAGTGCGAATGAACTGTGTTCCATTTCTTATGTTAAAAGGTAAAAAAGGAAAGCTCATTAGATAATTTTTAATATATTACCTTCTTCCCATGTCCCATAGCAGAGAACAGCATATGTATGGGAAACATCCTAGCAGTGGTCACCAGAGGAGACCTTGGGAGTGGCTGGGCGGTGGGAAGGAGGACAGGGCGGCATGGGACGAGGCAGGGTTGTTCTCACACACTGCAAGCCACTTCTTTGCTCTCATTGATGACAAGATGAGATGGACTTTGGCCTGGTGACACTCCTAGCACTCTAGGAGGCTGAGGCAGGAAGACCACAAATTTGAGTGCCGCTGGTGCCACTTAGTAACTTAGAGACCCTGCCTCAAAGTAAAAAATAAAATGGATTGGGAATGTGACCCAGTGCAAAGAATCAGGGTTAAATCCCCATTACAGAAACCAGAGAGAGAGAGAGAGAGAGAGAGAGAGAGAGAGAGAGAGAGAGAGAGAGAAGAGACAGAAGCATAGTTCTAATCCACAACAGAATTACAATCTCGGCTACAGAGGCACCAAATGCATTGATAGAACTACCACAGATATCCCAGATAGGGCTCCTGTGGTGGTTTATATCAACACAACATCTGTAAACCAACAAGAGTCACTGAGACTTAGAGATAGGAAACAGCTAGGTAGCGGGGCCCTCGGACTCCAGACATCCACACAGGACTGATATTTAACTTGTGACGTATTTGGCCCTTTAACCACTACCTCAGAACTAAGCCACCATGACCATGTGTATTACAGCCAATCTTAGAAGTGTTTGTATCCCAGTGGAATCCCAAATGAATCCCCTGATTACCCTCTGCCTGTCTACAGGGAGGGGATCGTCAGGAACCACAGTGTTTCGATTGTTTCAAATGATTGCAGTAGAAGGCACTTTGCCATGAATCCTCATAGCACTTCCGTCTCGCTGAACACGCCTACCCCAACCCTCCTGCCACTTTCTGAAGCAGGTCTGGAAAGTCTCTTTCTGGAGTATTTTTAGTTGTAATGCCGTGGTTGCCTAGATGCACTGAAATTCAAAACATCAACCTTTCATGGTTACTTTGACTTTGTGGAAGAGCCAGAAGGCACATGATGTCAGATCCAGTGCCCAAGGTGGACGAGACGCGCTGCCAGGCATCTACAATCCTGTATTTCTGTTGAGTGCCACTCAGCAACTGCACTCACTATATTTTTCCCCATTGTATTGATACGTATTGATGCAAAATTTAGGGTTTACAATGAAGTTGAGGATTTTGTGCACCTATGTATCTTGTCAAGGTGACAAGGGCTTTCCCACTCTCCTTTTGTCCCACTCCTCCCCTCCCTCCCTTCCTCCCCACTCTACCCCCCTGTTTCACTTTGTTTTTCATTTTCAGTTCCATAGGAGTTGTGATCTGGGTCTCTCATATCAGAGAGACCATCCGATATTTCACCTTCTGCTTCTGACTCACTTCACTAAGCATGATGTTCTCAAGCTTCTTCCATTTGCCCGCAAAGGCCTCCACGCTGTTGGACTTTATAGATGCATTCACTATGTTTTTTATCACACTTTGTAAAGACACTCATGAAAGAGGATTTCCAGAGTTGCTTCAAAAAGAAGGAGAACAAGGGATTAGTATTTTGAAATGGGGTCAATGACAAAGTACTTTTAAGAAACCTTTTAAAATTTTAAACATTAACCATATTTCTCAATCTCTCCTTGTACTTTATGAAGAAAGAAACGCAGACAACAGAGGAAGAGCAACTCATTGGTTATGTTCTACTCTTGGGATGGAGAATTTCTGAAGCTTATAACCAGATTCATAATTGAAAACAAAGCCGTTCTGACTTGTGTGTGTTCTTTCAAACAAAGAAGAAACCAATGTGAGGTCAACAAGGAGAAAAGCACATGTTCCAGAGGTGCTCTTTGTCCAAGTGCTCAAAGATTCAGCATCTGAAAACTTATGTCTCCTTTGCCAGTGGTGGTCAAGTAGCAACAGATGATTCTAGAATTTTCTTTTCTGCCCGTAGTATCATAAATCTACAACCTTCCACAACCAACCCTTTCCACTTGTCAGAACCAAGGAATTACTTTATCAAGTTGAAATCGACAAAATTGTGCCAGGTTCAGTTGGGGTGGCGATGCGCCAGTTCTGCAAATATAAGGCCAGAGAGCCCAAGGTAAGGACTGCACGGTGCCAGGCAGATGGCAACCAGCAGCACACCAGCTTCTCCTCCATCCATCCCAACCGAGGGCAGACGACGCATGGGACTCAGCATTGTCTAAGTCACAGGCTGTTCTGGTTGTCTGGTACAGTAAACAAAACACTTAAAATGTCACAGACAGAGTTGCTTTCCAGCTAAGGGTTCACTTGCACAGTTGGGCAGTTCTTGCCTCAGGTGCCTTTTCTGGTAACATTCAGGAGATGCCTAGAATGTGGGTCACCTCAAAGCCTGCCCTTACACACGTGGTTTGCAAGATGACCTCAATCACTAGGGCCCATACAAATGACGGCCTCTCTCTCTCTCTCTCTCCCCACAGGTCTTCACTCATGTAAGGATTTCAGGAACACAGAGTCCCTCCCAGAATACATGCTCGGAATAAACGGGCAATGCTGCTTGTCTTTGTAGCCTCCTCTCTGGAAGCCACAGGGCATCAGGGTCACCAAACTGTATCAGAGATACCACACCAGCCCACCCAGTTTTGAGCAAGGGGAGAGAGGTCTTCCATCACTTCATGGAGGTAAGTGTGTTAGAAACTGCATAGAACTTGTTTTTGAAACCATAACCAAGCAGGTGGAGACCATTACTGCTCTTTTTGGGAAAAATCACAAGAAAGAAAACAAAACCATAGGAAGAGATTTTATCAAATACCAGTAGGGCATCCCTGACAGCCAGGTACACATAGAAAGACCCTGAATGTGGCTGCTGCAGAAGTAAGACCCAGAACAAGGACCTCAGAAGGGAAGCCAGGCGAGGAAGTAAACCCAGCTACACCAACACCCAGGGGAATGACGCAGGTGGTTCACGTAAGATTCATGTCACAATCTTGCTACAAATTATTCATCATTTTCTTCCAATGTTTGTACATTATTTAGCTTTGAGACACCTCCTCGTAGCACATCCTGAGAATTTAATCTTCAAGTAATCTTCCTGACCATTATAATAAAAAATTGACCCAACTTCCACCATGATCCTAGAGTCCAGGTTACAAACACAGAAAGGACCAAGCCTGATAAAGGTCTATAATCCCAGCACTGTGGAAGGTTGAGGTAATAGGACTGCCAATTTGAGCCCTGTGTGGACAATATAGTAATTTAGGGAACCTTGGTCTCAAAATAAGAATAAGAAATGGACTGAGACTATGGCTCAGTGTGAAGGCCCTGGGTCAAACTCTAGTACTACAAAGAAAGAAAGAAAGAAAGAAAGAAAGAAAGAAAGAAAGAAAGAAAGAAAGAAAGAAAAGGAAAGAAAGAAAGAAAGAGAATGAAAGAAAGAAAGAAAGAGAGAGAGAGAGAGAGAGAGAGAGAGAGAAAAGACAGAATGAGCCCAACCCATAGAGAATGGAGCTTAAGTTGGGACCCTTCCCATTTGCCAATGGCACTTCTTTACCTGCCCATAGAATTCTTAGAAAGAAGAAATTCAATCAAACTTATACATGTGGGTTTTTTAAGGGAAAAATTAATATTCAAGGCATTCACACTGCCACTATGCAATTAATTTCTATCAGCTATTCAATTTTATACATTCCCTTCAAAACACGATTCATTAGTAACCGCAAAGTGAAGAAACTGAAATATTCTTCACAGCTCGCTTCTTGTTTTTATATGATCAGAAATTGGACAAGACAATTGCTCTTAAGCAACATCTGAATAACCAAGATGGGAGACTTGATAACCGCCTGTGCTCACTTGTGCAAAGCCAGTGTCTGAGTCACATTCTCATCTCTGGGACACAGTACTCAACACCCACAACCTAAGGGAGGAAAGTTTTATTTTAGCTCATCGTTTCAGAAGCTCTCAGTCCATTCCTCAGTAGCCTACAATGGTGGGAGGGCGTGGTGGAGGACTTAGTCTTAGAAAAGCTGTTCAGGCGATGGCAACAGGAAGCTGAGAGAGTAAAGAAGGGGGAGCTGATGAATCTCTTCCAGGTCGTGCCCCAGTGAGCCAACTCTTCCAGCCAGGTCCCACTTCTCAATGGCATAGAAAGTCAATGGATTAAGCCCTCCATGACAAAATCACTACCAAACACATGATATTTCTGGGAGATGAGGGAATAGCATTCCAGATCCCAACTGAAACAGCTAGGACAAATACTTAAAGCCTGAGAAATACTAGTCATGAAATATTGAGGCCAGTTGAGCAGTATTTCTTATTGTAAGATTTTTTTCTATGTTAAAGAATTAACTTGTCCAATACTCCTGTATCTATTACCATTTAATTTTATAGGTAGAAGAGCAAAATTATTCATGTGACTTGACATGAACCTGGCCAGAGAATGTCACTCTTCTTGGCAAAGACAGCAATGAATTTGATGTCTGGTCTTGGATTAGACCATATCCTAATACAAATTCATGAAGAGTGTATATCATTTGAAAACTGTTCCAACGCATTGAACTTAATGATCTAAGCACACTTTTGTCATTATTATGAAGAACTAACACTTGTCAGGTAATGGAATTAAATTCGAATAGAAATGCTCATCTACTTAATGGCTAATTGGGAAGAATAAGGTTTTAAAATTCAAAATTCATTTAACAAAGAACGATTGAGTAATTATGCTCATGAATAAAGCACGTTTTCATCTGAGAAACACATAAGGGAGTTTTAAACATTGAAAATTTGAGGAACACACACTCAAAAAAGCCATCTGTACTAATCCACCTGCCCACTACTGGGTTGGCTTCCATCTCAGTTTTCCTACCAGCTCACAGTGACTTTCAATCCTTCTTGCTTCTTCCTCCCAGAAGTAAATCTGCAATCTGTGCAGCTAGTCAGCTCACAGAGGAAACTCTGTCTGATCCGGCTTACGCTGGTGTCTCCGCGTTGAGTCGGCCCATAGTGAGCACCTGTCCAGGCCAAGTCACCCACATCATTCTTGCACTTCTTTCTTCATCTGCTCTGAGAGACAGAGGTGACTACAATGCTGTGTCCACGTGTGTCAAGTTGTGGAATGAGTTTGATGAAAGTGACATGTTTTAATGCTTCTGTGTCACACAGGGAAGTAGGACAGGAAACCCTGAACTCTATGTGCAGGAGCTGACTCATAACCTGGTTCCCAGAAGCCAGCAGGTAGCCTTTCAGAAATTTTGCAAGCAGCCTGTCAAACCATAGGGAGCTGCTACTTGGCCGTGATGAGGGTACTTACCCAGGCGAGTCCAACCTGCAGCATGCAGGTATTTTTGGTTCCCACATTTTTCTTTTGGAGTGAAGAAGAGTTGTCTTGAACCACATCTAAATTATGTGGTTAGTGTAGATAAGTAGTAAATTCTTTCTTTTTAATATGTTTATTTTAACATTAAAGGAAAAAGGAGAGAAAAAAATCCTGAAGGGCTGAAGGTTGGACATGCCTGCGATGACCAGAAGCACTGCCAACCGGAGTTCGGAGAATGGAAGGAGAACTAGTCATTGCACATCGATCAGAACAGCACTGTGTGGAGAAAGGAGCACTTGCTGTAAAATGTGTTACTTTTACAAAATAATAATAGTTGCACTTAATTCTTCTGAAAAATAGACATTCCTCCTGTTATTTTTTTTTTTCCACAGAGGCAAATTGTGGCTTAGAGAAGTAAATTGCCAGAATTTAAATTACGGTGCTAGGCACTGCACAGTCTAAACTTGCCACTGTCTCCACCTCTTTCTTCTCCCGCCAGTACCTTCTTTTCCTGTAACATGTTAGGAGAGGACGAAATCTTGGAAGTATTCTCTGGTGCAACAGCCACTCAACCTGCATCACCAGAACTCTAATGATGGTTATGCCACCTGTATTTCCACATCAGAAAATTCATAACCTTGGTTCATAATTAATTCTTAATTGGCAAACTCTTTCTCAGAAAGCGCTTTCCTGTTTTGAACAGAAAACTCACAGTTGTTCTTGCTATGGTTTGGATCTGGAATGTCCCCTCAAAAGCCTCCTGTATCTGGACACTGTGGATCATCTATGAAGTTCACGAGCTACTAGGAGGTGGGGCCTGGATGGGGAGGGTAGGTCACTGAGGGGGTGCTGAGTCCCTGAGGGTGGGGTCTGGAAGGATATTATATTAATTTGGGTTCTTTCAAAAGGCAGAATTTACAGAAATCATAACAAAGAAGACCTAATCGGAAGGCTCACAAATCTGAGGATGGAGGTAGTCCAAGATGGCGGCCTGCACGGGCGAGAGCTGGAGCATCCGATGGCTGCTCAGCCACGGAGTAGAACTCAAATCCGGGACTGCAGAACAGCTGGTGAGAGTCTGCTGCGGATCTTGGCTGTTTAAAGAACAGTGGCGGAGACGAGACACTGAAGATCAGTGACTGAAGTTCAGCGATGGGCAGACAGGTGCATGTGGAGACTGGAGCGAGTCTGTGATGGAGATTTGTGGTGTTCAGCAAGCCGGCGTCTGTAGACAACTGTGAAGATGAGAGCTTTCCCACAGGAAGAGGCAGTAATGATATCTGCTTCCCTCCTCTTACACAGTTTGAGCTCCCAGCTGGCCCTCCCACATCCGGTGGGCGCTCTTCCCTCACTTGCTGGTCCACAAATCACTCACGCCCTAATCCAGGCTGGTTCCCAACTGCCTGATCTAGGCATGGGTCCCAAACCCTAATCCAGGTGTGGTGCCTGGTTGCCTCAAGCTGACATAATCTCTCCAGTGGTTACAGATATCCTCCTTCCCCAGCTTCTCCTCAGACCCTGATGCTTCCTCTTGTGATGCTGGGAGCAGCTCTTCCTGCAATTGCCAGGTGCCCATCGTAGACCAAGACTACATGAAACTGTCAGCTACAATAAATCTTTTCTCCCTTAAGTTGTGAGTGCCTGATATTGTGTCCCAGCAAAGAAAAGTTAGACAGCCTTCGAACTTTGTGTGTTAGTTACTTTTTTCATTGCTGCGACAAAATATCACACATGCACAAATTAGGGGAGGAAAAATTTATTTAGCTCACAGTTTCAGAAAGTATCAGTCTATGCATGGGTGGCTGGCAATCAGTGGAGGCACACAGTGGAGGCAGAGGCTCTTCACGGTGCTGTATACCGGAAGCCAAGTGAGGGAGGAAGGGTGGAACCTGCATATACTCTTCCAGGTCCTGTCCCAGTGACCTGCCCCTTCTGGGTCAAGTCTCAAGGTTGTGCTCCTTCGAGGTTAAGCCCCAAGCGTCTGTCCCTTTCACCCAGGATCCACCTCCAACAGCACGTGGCTTCATAGGTATCCCACCACATCCAAATATGTGAAAACACTCTAGATCCAAACCACAACACTTTGATTCTTATTCCACCCATGAAAATTTGAAAGTGGTAGAAACTCTCGAAGTTTCTGTAAGCCACACATCCCAGGAGGCCCAAGAAATCAAATAAAACTGAGATACCAATGTGTCCCTTCCGCCTTTCTGTGCATGCACGTACCCACCCATTCCTCCTGTAAACATCTTGATTGGTCTGCTCACAAGAGTCACTGTGCTCTGTGCTAGCTCCATGCACGTGGCTAAGGTCCCTCTGGCCTAGATGAGCTCCCTAATAGGCCTTTGCTACTCGAAGTATGCTCCACAGATCAACAGTAGAGCTCATGGAATGCAGAATCTTGGGTCCTTCTCAAAACCTAGACCCTGTGAATTAGAATCTGCATTTTAACAATATCCACTAGTGCCTTTTTTTTTCCTAGTACTTCTGTACTGGAAATTGAACGCAAGGCCTTTGGCTGAACTAAACCCTCAATCCTTCTTAGGTAGGTAGGTAGTTTTAATTTGGAGACAAGGTCTTGTTAAGGTACTATATTGCCAGGGTTGGACTCAGATGTGTGACCCTCCTGTCTCAACGCCCTGTGCCATGACATTCCAACTTCCTCAGTGATTCTTTTGCTCCTTAAATGGGGGTGAAAAAAACCCGACCTGTATTGAATTGAATGTCTTGATCTGTAAAGCAAAGCGCTTTCATCTTCCTTGCGATTTTAGCACCAGCAGGCTCCATTTTCTCTATCTGTAAAGAAAACAGGAAATTCTCCGGAGCTGGTGATCTTAAGCTGCATGATTTTCTGTTCTTTGTAATCCACTCACAGTCCTCTCCCTTTAAGTTCGACGGCTTGTCAGAGCTCATGGGCACTTTGTGATGACTACAGTAAGAAGTGTCCAGAGCGCTCCAATGCCAACCCACTATGTGTGGATAGGGTGGGTTTTGACAGCCCCATCGTGTTTGTCTGCTGTTGGCACTGAGGACTCATGCCTTCAACTCTCTTTGGAGGCACTCTGCAAAGGAAGGCATTGTGTTCTCCTTCGCAGGCCCAGCGCACACTTCCAGGCATCACGTCACAACCAGGCCTGACCTCCCAGGGACAAGGCACACCTCAGGACTGCCTCCATTTTTGCTTATGAATTACCAAACATTTTTATCTGGTCTCTGAAGAAATGGATTTGACCCAGAAGTCAGATTGCCCGAGGTGAGAAGTCTTTTCAGCTATGATAGCTCACTTAATCCCAAAGAAAAACAAACAACAACACAATCAAAACACCCTGCAAAGCAAGAGTGGATTTATGATGATATTTGAACCAAGGAGACTTTGG